>CM034360.1:60467813-60515733 GCA_019925275.1 Mytilus edulis | reverse complement strand
AACTTATAAATCTAAAACAAACTGACAACGCCATAGCTAAAAATGAAAAAGACAAACAGAAAAACAATAGTACACATGACACAACATAGAAAACTTAAGAATAAACAACACGAACCCCTCCAAAACCACCCTTAAAGTGAATCATAAGCCCTTCCTCAGTACAAATCTTGACAAAAATTAATGAAACTTATTAGTTTTTATTTATATAGCAATGTCATAGACAAATAACAAAATAAATGCCTCACTTACGTTAAAAAAATATAGGAATAACTATTTAACTTTAACAATTGAAATATGTGCAAGGTGGGGAATATTATATAGCTATGTTTTTTATGAACGTTGAAAAAAAATTTTCAGCCCGAGAGTCAGGAAGAACAAGCTACTACTATTACTAGTGCTAGAAATATTCACATGAATGTGCCTAGTACTAGTACTGGAAGTGTGGAACTTCGCGGAATATGTATGTATTTTATTTTGAAATAAATCTAAATTACATAAAACATTAGTACAGAACAAAGTATATATATAATTTAAAAGTTCACAAACAACATTCTGTCTGTTTGCCAAAACATTTTAACATGATTTAACATGGAATGATTTTGATATATTCTAAAAAAAAACAACTGCTTAGCTAATAGTCATCAAACTTATTGAGAACTAAATATATATAAGGACCTCTACAACCGAACATTAGTTATGGTTGGACGAACCACATAGCAGCAAGAGGCAATCTTAAACTGTCATTGGCTAGTTTTTAAGTCACCTAGGCCGAAGGGCCAATTGAGCTTTTCTCATCATTTGGCGTCCGTTGTCGTCGTCCATTGTCTAGAAAACCACTAAAAGGAATGAAACTGAACCTGGCTTGAATGTTCCTTATAATGTGCTGACCAAGTAATGTTACTTTGTAACGGATCCATCATCCAAAATGGACGCCAGCAGGGGATTTATTTTAACATAGAACCCTATAGGAAATGCATACAAATGACTTCTGTTAGATAACCACTGAATGGAATGAAACCAAACACAGCATGCATGTTCCTTATGAGGAGCTGACCAAGTGCAGTTACTTTGTAGCCGACCCATCATTCAAGATGGCTGCCAGCGGTGGACTTAGATTAACAAAGGACTCCATGAGAAATGCATACCAATGTCTTCTTTTAGAAAACCACAGAATGGAATGCAATATTAAATCAAATTTTATCTTTTTTTTATATGATTTCAAAACCCAAGTACAGTCAGGTGAGCAATACTGCAGGCTCTTGAGAGCCTCTAGTTCAAAAATGTTATATGTGAAACAGAAAAAAGTATTGATACATGGCTATTCAAATATGTGCCAAATAATGAAACAATGAATCATTTTAGTTCAGCAAAATGGATAACACTCTACACTTAAAAACATTCACTTGAACCAAAATAAAAATCATAAAAGACTTAAACAAAGCCTTGAGGTTTCTTACTCTGTACAATTAAAAAAATGCAGCAGGTTTAATCAAGTTTTGAATAATTGATAAATTGTGACTAATTAAAACTGATTATCATCTTTATTGTAGTGAAGGAGCTGAAGGGACTGGTGCAACAAATCAATGAGATGAATAAGTCCATCACAGGGATCAAGAGCAGCATTAAAAAACTAAATAATGCTGCTCTTGATATAGACACTTCAAGTATGAAGGTACATTGGTTTTCAACTTGAAGAGTACAAGTTTTTTATCTGTTAGCTCTTTAGTTGTTTATACAAAGACAATATTAGAATAGTTGAATAATTGATTTGACTGTGAGATGTATTCATGGATAAAACATAACACAGAGTTTAGTGGAGTTAAGAAAGTTAACTTAAAAGAAATGATAGAATTTTAGAATTAAAATTACAATTTAACTCATTGTAATTATATTGACAGAATTAACACAATAATAGCTTTTAGGATAACAATAGTAAGGCGTATATTGATGTCTAGAAGATGTCATCTGACCTTGACCTTAATCATCAGTCAAAAAATTGGGGTTTGTCAATGACACAACTAAATTCATGATTTTTTCAAATTCTTCTTAAGATTGTTATAATTTACAAAATTCAAAATGGTCTCATGCATGTAGGTAGACCTTTTCCACCAAATTACTAAATGAAATGGAAGTCAGTGTTATCAACAATAGGAACTAATATCATTTTTAAACGAAGATTTATACCTGAAAGTTGTTTTTCTACTTTTAGAAGCCTTACTTTGCTTATCTGAAGGGTAGGTTTTACACTTACCCTTGGATCGTAGAAGAGGATGAAGATCTCAAGGTATAATTATTGCTTTCTTTTACACACTACATTTTAATTATTATTCATTTAAACATATGGGACAATATCCCTAATGTGCCTCCAATTGAGAAACAAAATCGTGCACAGCAGACTAAGGTTATGATGTTTGTATGCATTGGTTCAAGAATTTGAATAACATTATTTTTCACCGATCACTCACAAAAGTTGTGTGTTAACAAAAAATCTCTGTGTAGTGATATAAGACATGTTTCAATTTTAAAGAAGTGTCTGAGCTAAACAATTTGTGTTGATCTGGAAAGTATTGAACCTTAGAATAAATGTGTAAAAACTATGGAGTTATTATATGTTTTCAAAGTATTAAATTTTTAATAAATTATTGTTTGAAAAAAAGGGAATATTTACCATTAAGAGTCGCATCACGAAAGGATTTTGTGGGTATGCTTATTTACGGAAAAAAGAATGACACTTAGTACCACGAAAAATTTAACCACATATGTGAAAATGTCTCAGCTTCAAAACAAGCCATCATACATATATACAAGTTTACGATATGGGCTGAGCTACATAAGAAAACGTTACCATTACCGCCTATGGAGAAACAATTGCGCATATTGCCCCATATAGGTGAAATAGCATGCACTTGGACAATAATATACAAAGATAGACTTTGTATGAAGTTGATACAAGAATATATTGACCTGAAAGAAGTATATTTACGGAGGACGAAGTCTGATATAGATATACTTCTTTGGGTCGATATATCCTGTATTGACATCATCCCCAATATTTAAATAAAATAAAATAATGTAAACACATGCAATGTAACGATTGAAAATGTTTTTTGTTTGTAGATTGCAGTATAAAGACAATTATAGTGCATTACCTTGACATATCAACAATATAAGGATTCAACCCAAAACGTGGAAAAAACTTGACAGAGCCTGGCATCATCCCGTTTATAAGCCATATCCTTATGTCAAGTCCATGCACTGTTATTGTTTATATATCAATAGAAGTCAAAATACTAAAACTAATAATAAAACTTGTTTTTTTTTTATATTTTAGGAAAGGCCTTTTTGGAAGAAGCTGGTTGTAAAGTGGAGGGACTAAACACGATAAAATGTTATCAGTTTGCATCCCACCACTTCACCAATTGGCGTAACCAGTTGAGAATAAAGGTAACTTTCAATTATCACATAAAGCCTGAAAAAAACAAAATGTGTGTTTCCTTAGATAATAAGCAAAAAACTCACTTGTTGCACCTGAAAATATTATTGTTATTAAATTGTATTACTTCCTGGAGCGGCCAAAAAGCCAGAAAACACCTGGTGTTTATCTTTGACGCCAGCAGCGTACCTGTTGCATCACCTAGTTTAGGAGTTAAAGACAATAACCACCGTGTATCATCAGTACAGCAGATATATAGGTACTAACCAAGCGTGCATGATTGATTATGAACTGACACTGTTACGAAAATCTTTGTTTTACTTTATTAACATTCAGTGTACATTTCTCAACATCTGAAATTCCTGCTCCCAAATAATTTTCGCATCGATTTTTTTCTATTTATAAGACATCTTTGATATTCTAATTAAAGAACAATTAACTTGTTCATGCGCAACTATTTGTGAAAGTCAACACCAACTTTCAATTTCGATACAGTTGTCGAGACATTTTCATGTTTTATCTGAACGAAAGCTTCTAGTATACAGGGCAACAGTAATAGTTACCAATCATAAACCTACCTGTGATTACTCATTCCTTGAAATTTTTTGGGTAATAAACTAATATGAAAATAAAGTTTTTGTGTACGGTGTACAGAAACTGAACTATACACAGTACAGAAGGATTTATGTGGTCAGCTATACACCGTACACAACGCTTTTTTTCGGAATAAAATATTGAAAAATAACATGTGTATAAAAGATTTCAATGCCAATTATTAAAACAACTATACTTATTGCACATACACAGTGGCCTTCTACCAGAAAAAGAGTTACAATGAATATAGAATTTACATCAGAGCGAGAGCCAACTTTAAATATTTGGCAAGTATTTGCACATGTTTTAGTAATCGTTCTTGTTTTGGGAAAAGAATGAGACATCTCTAATCATGAACTAGCTACGACCAAATCATTTCTTAAAACAACAGTTATGTTTAGATTGAAGTACACATAGGCATTATGTGAACAAAACAAAGATTTTTGTTACCGTGTATATAGATTTTGGCTTATATCTCTGAAACGAAAGCATTTAGAGCAAATCTGACTGGGGTATAATTGTTAAACAGGTCAAGATCTATCTGCCCTGGAATTTTCAGATAAATTGAACAACTGGTTGTTGGGTTGCTGCCCCCCTAATTGGTAATTTTTAAAGAAATTTTACTGTTTTTAGTTATTATCTTGAATACTATTATAGATATAGATAAACTGTATACAAAAATAATGTTCAGCAAAGTACAATCTACAAATAAGTCAACATGACCAAATTGGTCAGTTGACCCTTTAAGGAGTTATTGCCCTTTACAGTAAATTTTTAACAATTTTCATTAATTTGGTATATTTTTGTAATTTTTCACAAAATATTTTCCTCTGCAACTAAAGGGCCAAGTTGATTATGCATGGAGAAAATTGTACGTAGCAAGAATGTTCAGTAAAGTAAGATCTACAAATACATCACCATCACCAAAATACACAATTTTGTTATGAATCCATCTGTGTCCTTTGTTTAATATGCACATAGACCAAGGTGAGCGACACAGGCTCTTAAGAGCCTCTTCTTTATATTGACAATAATTATAGATAATCCTTGATCATTTCAACAAGATTGATTTTGTGGCTGGAGTCGGTACAGAAAATAGTTTTCTTCTGTAAGTGGTTTGACAATCTGTTACATTAACTTACTTTTAATAGCAATATCTTCGTTTGGTATAATAAAACAATTATGGCAAATTGAGTCGGTGAAAGGCCTTGTGGAATAACACTTACTTCTGTTGATCATTTTTGATACTCACCCCCTCAGTAGACAATAATGTATCGTGTTCTTTCTTTGTGATAAGTACTATATATACCATGGTTCTTACGAGTTAACATATTTAAACAAACGAATCCGAAGGATGAGTTTGTTTAAATATGTTAATGAGTAAAACACATGGTATATAAAATTTGTAATATAAATAAAATGATTGACAGCTTTGAAGACCTTGAACTAACATTGGAAATTGGTCACGTTACAGTTTTATCCAATGAAAAGTAAGCTCGCGCAAGTCACTTTTGCGCCTCGTGTATAATCTGCGTATTTCATTAAGAAAGCCCGCCGCACAATTTGCAGAAAGAGAAGAAAATGGCAGAACCTCCCGATTTATTAGATTTTGAGGAAAGCGAACTAATTATAATGGCAGCTGAAATGGAAGACGATGTGCATTTATCACAAATTGCAGCCGAAATAGAGGAAGATATTCAATGATCTCAAGTCGCGACCGAAATCGAAGATGATATCAAGTTGGCAGTCTGTTCTCAAGAGATTGAGGCTGACTATTTTGACGATCTGGCTATATCTCAGGCAGCAAATATAGTGGATGTCAATTTGACAATTTCACAAGCAATGAACGTATACGATGTTGAGGGCGAAGAAAATTTTGACTTGGGAACATTTGAACTTGGTTATTTGGCCCAGGAACCAAACACCAGCGTAGTCGAAAACCCCGTGAACCCAGGGATTAATCGTTTTTCTACATGTGTTTCTGCTGACGAGATCGATAAACTTATAACTTCACAAACCAACCCGAATACAAAAAAGAACACAAAGTGGGCTATTAAAGTGTTTAACGAATGGCGGGCAGCTAGAAGACAAAACGGTGTTGAAATAACAGATTTGTTGGCAATGGATGTTAGGGAACTATGGATTATTGGCTCCAGAGATTTGTTTTGGAGGCGCGAAAAAAAAACGGGAGACGAATATCCTTCGAAGTCGTTGTATTACATCGTCTGTGGTTTAATGAGACATTGCAAGGACAACAAATTATTTCATGTTAACTTCTTTGACGAAAAAGACGGCACATTTGCATAATTTCGCAAAGTGCTTGATGCAAGAATGAAATATTTGCTGGCGAAAGGACTTGGGACTAAACAAAAAAGGCCGACGCAATATCGGAGGAAGATGAGGAAATTTTGTGGTCATCTGGTGTTTTTGGACAATCAAATTCAACAACACTTCAGTATACTGTTTTTTATTATGCCTGTAAAATGTTTGGCTTGAGGGGTAGGGATGAACATCGGAATTTGCAATGTTCTCAGTTTGAACTTGGAGAAGACGGAAAGGGGAAATACATTAGATTTATTGGCCGTAACAACAAAACTTTCAACGGTGGTCTGGGTCATATGAAAATTAGCAACAAGGATATAAAACATTATTCTAATGACGGTTAGTTTTGTTTTATTGTTAATTATCAAGATATCGTACAGTAAAAATAATTATTTTGCATGTTGTTCCTTTCATTAAAAAAACCTAAAACAGGTACAATTAAGAATTTCTTGGCAAACTGCTTTAACTCGTTATTTTATGAATTTGAAATTTCATTTAATTATTTAATTATTTGTCAATGGATCATATTTTTAAGGCTTATTACCAAACACTAAACAGTAAAATAGTATTTAGGGAGCGTGAGAAGTGGATAGTGATGATCCTTCTATTTGATCACTAACAAAGTCATGTTTTTTACGATTTTTTGTGTTTGCTCTCAGTTGTATCACGACTGACGAAAAACTGCATTCTTTACAAGAGTTATCTCCCATTCACCATAAGTTAAGTGAAAATGAAAAGTCAAAGCGCAAAGCCCGTTATCGTATTTAAAGTGATTTAAAAATCAACTGAATCAAAAACTTCTGTCATATTCAATACTTGATACAGGAATTTTTGTATGTAGACAATGGTGGATTAAACCTGGTTTTATAGTTAAACTCTCAAATTGCAATATACTCATAAATAAAAGACAATGTAACTGCTTTTAATGAAGATGTTATATTTTTATCACTTTCGAAATTGTGCAAATCATGGTACCCCTCCGTTATACATGTACTAAGTTTAATTACTGATTATTTCTTAAAAAGTCGCCATATATACAATATTTGTATTATTTCTAGTTTTATAATTCATTTTCAGGACCTAGGTGTATGTACAACATTTTTGAGACATATCTCAACATTCTTGGTAATGATGGATGTTTTTATCGAAAACCTTTGGCTTTGGTCGGAAATACAATCTGGAATGGAAAGCAGCCGCTTGGTGTAAATAAACTAGAAGGTTTAATGAAAGAGATGTGTCAAAAAGCGGGCTTTACTGGAAATTACACAAATCATTCTGGGAAGAGGACGTGCGCAACAGCATTGTACAAAGCAGGATTAGATGAACAAACAATAATTGATCGTACTGGACACAGGTCGTCAGCTGTAAGGGCATACAAATCAAAAACTGAAGAAATAGAACAAAAAGTGTCTTCTGTGTTAAATCCACCAAGTATTGGTACAGTTTGTGTTACCCATAATATATTGGAAGTTGAGGGGCCTCTTTTGAAATGTACAAAACTGGAACCAGTCAACACTGAAAACTCCGTAAATTGTCATGACATTTCTACGCGCCTAAAATGTTTGAATGATATTACTAACACAAGTGGAACTGTAAATTTTAACAACTGCAATTTTTCTTTCACTTAAACATTTTTTGAAAGAAAGTTAATGGGAATTTTCGCAATGGCACATTTTTTTATTATTTTTTTTTCAAAACTGAAAGAAGGAACCTTTCGATTTTTTTTTTCAACTTACGGGAACTTGTAAAAAGCATTTTTTGTTTTAGTTTAAAACATGTTTCTTGTGATGTGTTGTGTTACAAATGTCTTATTACTTTGTGTTAAAAATGAAAAAAAAAAATGTTCATGACCTTTCACTTTTTTTCTGTTTCCTAAATATTTCAGAGGCGGATATCTTTCAAAACATGGGGTGGAGCTTCAGCCATGGAATAACATGAAAATGAATATGTTGTACCATAGCTAAGCTCCGCCTTCTTTCCTTTGAATTCTAGTTGAGCTGCATATTTAATTAGCAAAGTATGGTACAACATAAATTTGCATATAATATACCATGGTTTTCCCTAAACACACTTTTTAAGCAAATTATTGCATTAAAACATCAAAGGAAAAAATCCAATTTATGCTACAACAGGTGTTGTAACAGTCATGGTAATGTGATCAAATAAAGCAAATGTAGTATAAATCATGTAATATCCTCCTAGGAAACAAGATTATATGAAACCTTCTGGTTGACATTTTAATCTTTTGTCCTCAAAAATTATTTATGTTCAGACTATTTTGACTTTCAGTTAGTAAATGGAAATGGCAAGGCTGTACAAGGCCTTGATTTTAAGGCCCTTAGAAAGCTGACCCTAACATCTTTTAAAATTGGGATAGAGAATGAGGCGATGAAGAAAGCAAATAAAGAAATTGTGGTTGCTTTGATATGTATGTATTAAGATTTTTAGTTCCACTTATGATTGTTTTACCCCAATTGTATGGTGCGTTAAAACATTTGGAATAAAAGTGTTTGTCACTGTGTTATGTGGAAACACTTTCTTGGGTTTTAGAAGTTTTACATATTTCCCACAATTTGAACATATTTTAATTGACTTAATTAACTGAATACAAAAGTTCTAGTGAAGTAGTCATTAATTGGACACATCATTGGCATACATAAAAAACCTTTTTATAACCTTTTTCGTCATTTCTTGTTAGTTTTTTTGAAACTAAAGCTAATAATATTAAAACGAAGTCATTATTGAAACTAGTATGCTTGCATGTACATGATGTAGAAACCATAAACTCTGAAGTGAGGTATTAAGTATTTGCCCCATGCATTTAGTGAGTCTCTGTAAGGGGAATATTTATATTCAACAACTAATTATATCAGAATATATTATTGCTACTTTAAGAGAGGCATTTGAGAATATACCAATGATCAATCCTATGAAGCAGAGAAGGACAAGGCAAATAGAAGGCTACACTTTGAACATTATAAACTTCAGAGTGAGCAGCATTAGCACCAACAAAACTTAGGTCACATGTTTTAGAAGAATAAGCAGATTTCCTAAACAATTAAGATTAATTACTCAGATTTATGGCCGAAAAAAGTTTCAAATTGCAGCTAAGTCTAATACATGTACTACAAATTGCATTTCAATATGACTTGGTTAAAAGATCCTTGTCAAATTAGACCTTTTTAGCTCACCTGGCCTAAAAGGCCAAGTGAGCTTTTCTCATCACTTGGCGTCCGGCGTCCGTCGTCGTCCGTCGTCCGTCGTCGTCGTTAACTTTTACAAAAATCTTCTCCTCTGAAACTACTGGGCCAAATTAAACCAAACTTGGCCACAATCATCATTGGGGTATCTAGTTTAAAAAATGTGTCCGGTGACCCGGCCAACCATCCAAGATGGCCGCCATGGCTAAAAATAGAACATAGGGGTAAAATGCAGTTTTTGGCTTATAACTCAAAAACCAAAGCATTTAGAGCAAATCTGACAGGGGTAGAATTGTTAAACAGGTGAAGATCTATCTGCCCTGAAATTTTCAGATGAATCGGATAACCCGTTGTTGGGTTGCTGCCCCTGAATTAGTAATTTTAAGGAAATTTTGCTGTTTTTGGTTATTATCTTGAATATTATTATAGATAGAGATAAACAGTAAACAGCAATAATGTTCAGCAAAGTAAGATTTACAAATAAGTCAACATGACTGAAATGGTCAGTTGACCCCTTTAGGAGTTATTGCCCTTTATAGTCAATTTTTAACCATTTTTCGTAAATCTTAGTAATATTTTACAAAAATCTTCTCCTCTGAAACTACTGGGCCAAATTAATCCAAACTTGGCCACAATCATCTTTAGGGTTAGTAGTTTGAAAAATGTGTCCGGTGACCCGGCCATCCAAACAAGATGGCCACCATGGCTAAAAATAGAACATGGGGTAAAATGCAGTTTTTGGCTTATAACTCAAAACCCAAAGCATTTAGAGCAAATCTGACAGGTGTAGAATTGTTAAACAGGTGAAGATCTATCTGCCCTGAAATTTTCAGATGAATCGGACAACCCGTTGTTGGGTTGCTGGCCCTGAATTAGTAATTTTAAGGAAATTTTGCTGTTTTTGGTTATTATCTTGAATATTATTTAGATAGAGATAAACTATAAACACCAATAATGTTCAGCAAAGTAAGATTTACAAATAAGTCAACATGACTGAAATGGTCAGTTGACGCCTTTAGGAGTTATTGCCCTTTATAGTCAATTTTTAACCATTTTTCGTAAATCTTACTAATCTTTTACAAAAATCTTCTCCTCTGAAACTTCTTGGCCAAATTAATCCAAACTTGGCCACAATCATCATTTGGGTTAGTTGTTTGAAAAATGTGTCCGGTGACCCGGCCATCCAAACAAGATGGCCGCCATGGCTAAAAATAGAACATGGGGTAAAATGCAGTTTTTGGCTTATAACTCAAAACCCAAAGCATTTAGAGCAAATCTGACAGGGGTAAAATTGGTCAACATTTATCTGCTCTGAAATTTTTTGATGAATCGGACAACCCGTTGTTGGGTTGCTGACCCTGAATTGTTAGTTTTAAGGAAATTTTGCTGTTTTTGGTCATTATCTTGAATATTATTATTGATAGAGATAAACTGTAAACAACAATAATGTTCAGCAAAGTAAGATTTACAAATAAGTCAACATGACCGAAATGGTCAATTGACCCCTTAGGAGTTATTGTTCTTTATAGTCAATTTTTAACAATTTTCATAAAATTTGTAAATTTTTACTAACATTTTCCACTGAAACTAATGGGCCAAGTTCATTATAGATAGAGATAATTTTAAGCAGCAAGAATGTTCAGTAAAGTAAGATTTACAAACACATCACCATCACCAAAACACAATTTTGTCATGAATCCATCTGCTTCCTTTAATATTCACCTAGACCAAGGTGAGCGACACAGGCTCTTTAGAGCCTCTAGTTTAATTTAAATGTCGCCAACTCTGACATGATAAATATTTTGTCACAATTGTATATAAATTTTATTTTTTCAGAGAGCTTTTATGGAGACCAATGCCTGGAGTAAAGACATAAAAGATTTTTGGAACACTTTTAAGCAATTCATCAATTCATTAAGATGCAGGGAAAACCAGGTGGAATACTGGAAAAAGCTTACTGCGAAGCACAGTAAGTTAATTGAGGAGTTCAATAAAAAAAGATAATTAGTACATCTCCATGTCTACAGTACTCCGCCATAAGTATTCGTAAAATGCGGTCACGTCACGGAAGGGTAAACAAGATTTGACCGTCGTCTCCATGTCACAATCGGGATGGCAATAAATCTATATATAGATGATCATGTGGAAAACATGTGGTTGTCATGTGACACGTGGGTAATGACGTCAGAGGCGTCTGCGCTTACGTTGTATCTAAGGGAGCTACCATTTGATTTTTTAATGGGGGCTAGAATGAAAAATTTTGTCCTGCATTTTTTTTTTAGCTGTAATCTCTGTCCTGCCTTTTTATTTTTTACTCTGTTCGGTCCTGCCTTTTTTTTTTTTAGTTTATCCTGACTTTTTTTTTACCTAAATTGTCGTCCTGACTTTTTTATTTGCAAGTGTCTCATCCTGCCTTTTTTTTTACTCAAAACTCCTGTCCTGCCTATTTTTTTCAAATTTCATCCTAGCCCCCCAATAAAAATCAAATGGTAGCTCCCTAATGTAAACAAAATGGGTCGCAAGGGAAAGGAACTGACATCTGATCAGAAAAGTCGTCTCGCTGCATTAAATGATGCAGGTTACAGAAAAAGTGAAATCGTCAAATTGACAGGCATTAAACAAAGTACTGTTTACACTTTTTTGAAGAGGTATGAGCACCGGGGTGATATAGAAAACATTCGGAGAACAGGTAGACCAAAATCCTTTCATGACCGGGACATGAGAAAACTTTCCCGTTGTGTAAAAAACATCGCCGTAAATCTTTATCTGAAATTACTAATATTTTTAATGAGAGCATTGATCGACCTTTCTCTAAACGAACTGTTGAACGTAAGTTACATTCTGATGGGTTTCACAAGCGGTCAGTAAAGAAAAAAATTCGCTTCCGTGAGGTCAACAAGACGAAACGAGTGTCATATTGCAGGGGGAATTTACATAAAACTGTTAATGTACACTGGAGTAAAGTAATCTTCAGTGATGAGTGCAAGGTAAGCATTGGGCAGGATTCTCGTGTCAGTGTCTGGAGAAAGGTCGGTGAAGAGTGGCTGACAGATTGTATTTGCCCTCCATCTCAGCGCAAGTATAGTTTAATGATCTGGGGATGCATCACTTACCATAGTGTCGGAACTATTACTGTTGTTGAAGGTAACATAAATGCCTTAAAATACATTGAAATTATTGACAATAACTTGTGGCCAGTGGTTGTTCGTCATTTTCCAGATGATAACTACGTTTTTCAAGATGATAATGCCCCCGTCCATCGAGCCCGATCTTTTAAGATTTTCGTAGGGAAACGGGTCTAAAAAGCATGAAATTGGCCAGCTCAGAGTCCCGACTTCAATATTATAGAGAATTGTTGGTGGGTATTAAAAAGGGAACTGCTAAAACGAACTCAAAACATAAATAATACCAAAGACCTGGAACGTGAAATTCGTAACATATGGGACAAATTAACTGTTACTTACCTGAAATCGTTGTTTAACAGCATTCCAAGGAGGATTTTACGAGTAATGAGGAACAACGGAAACATAACAAAGTATTGAGGTAGGATTTTTTTATTTTTTTACTTGTTAAATAGTTCCAAGTTTTTTCAGGTGCAGATTTACATTGACTGGCGGCCATTTTGTTTTTACGAATACTTATGGCGGACGACTGTAGGTCTTTTCATAATGAAAAAAAAATTGTCATGCAATATTAGCTACTTATTTAGTATTATATTTAAATTAATAAAGTAAAATTCCTCTTATTAATAATTAAATATGACTACAAATTATAATACATCTTTGAAAAATTAAAAAGCCTAAGCCTTGATTACAGATCTGAGAGATCAATCTTTCAGTTTGAATCATGGCATCTTAACTGTTTTAGATTCTCTCAATTCTTCAGTATTATCATAAATCCGAATCAAGATATTTTACAATGCAAAGCCAAAACAAACTGTCATGAGTAGTATTGCGTTGAAGCGAAATTTTACTGGTGTCAATTTTGTTATGAGCAGTTAAATATCACTTCCAAAAATACAATACATTATTGAAATGTTGCTTATAATGTAAAAGCCTCATCATACTCCTCATTTTTGTTTATTGTGCTTTGTAGTTGTCTTCTACGATATAAAATATAGTATGCTTTGGTTCATTGTTATAAAAGTGTGTCATAAATTTAAATATTATCACCATACATTGTTCATGTATGTATTTAATGTGACAAGTGCAATAACTATCTTTGTTTTAACATTTGATATTTTCAACATGTAGTTTTTCCAATATAAAATAGACACACAAAGACTGCAGTGTGGGTTTTTTTTCTAAATTGAAATTTATATAATCCAATTATCCAAAAGCATTTGTGTTCTCTATTAAACCCAAATGAAATTACAAAAACAAATTATCAAATTATCAATCAGTGACTAAAATTCGACACCCTTGTATATTATCATAGAATTATAATTAACAGGGTGCAAACTAATTTTCTAGTATAAGAAAAAGAAATTCACGTTGTGAATAATGTAGGTAAGAACATCATTTAACATACTAACCAAAACTTACTTTAAAACAAAATTAAATTTACTTTTAAGTTTTATCTGTATAAATGGAGGGGGAGGTTAATATGCAAATCAATATTTGTTTGATTAAATCGTGCACCTAGATAATTGAATAACAACCTTGCTTATATAGATTTAAGTAAAGAGACCCCTATTGATTTAAAAAAAAACTCAAATGTTTGTGGTAAATTTAGCAGGTGGAAAAGGGAAACAATTACACACAAACAAGGGATGCTATATTTTTTACAAATGTAGATTTCTTAAATAGATGAATAATTAAATAACATTACATTTTCCATTTTAACCCCTTTGTATACGTAGAGGAACCATACATCAGTTTGTCAAACTTGTGATCAGCATTATGTAGTGTTGCCTCCAACAATTAAGAATATTTTATAATGCTTTATATATACTGTGAAATCCTATACCAAAAAACACCTTTACATTAAAAATCTTTTGATTCATGATTAAAAACTCCAGTACAATAATAAAAAGTAAAGTCATTTTTAAATTGTTTTTTTTTGGCTGTAATTTATTACATTTGTTTATCAGTTACATAAATGCTTCATACCTATTTTTATATAATAGGTAAACCTATACTAAGGTTTGTACTTGGAATTACATACTTATGACATGTTCTGTATGTAAAGCTTTTTTTTTTATCAGATTATATTTTTTAAATTAAGATGAAATATTAATTGTTATTGTTTTTATTGATTGTATCAATTTAAAGCATTAATATATTTGTGTCAATGTATTTATTTCAATGTTTACGTATATTTTTATAATTACAGATATTATTGACAACTTATGTTTGTTTTTATTTGACTTCATTAACAGAATCAGAAAAAGCAAGTGTATAAACTAAAAGCCCCATTAGTAAAAAGATACAGTTCTGTAGTTGACCAGTCTGTTCATAAGACTTGTTCCTTCAAACTACAAAACAAGCTTAATTTTTTATGAGTTTTATAATATGCATATTATTATGCACTGTTATTCCCTGCCTATAGGTTAGTCAAGGAGTATTATGTGTTTTTGGTGCGTGTGTCTGTCTGTCCATTCGTCCATCCATTCCACTTTTAACTTAAGGATACATTTGGTTAAAGTTGTTGGTCACAGTATATGTAGTTAGCGATAAAGTTGAAGCCAAATCAACTTAATTGACACATATAAATGATATAATGGCAGCCGCTTCTAATTCAGGTTTTGACCCTGACTTTGTTCTACACTGAACATGAAAATAAACGTGTGAGCAGGATATCAGTGTACTATATATTGACACTGTCACACATTTTCTTGGTTTTTTTTTTGGTCATGCTTATATGTATTATTGATTTAAGTTTTGGTTTGACAAGTTACAGATCAGGTTCAAATTGTATTGCAGTCTGACGATTTTTATAAACTGTTTCTTTATGAAGTATTCACAACAGGTAGAACAGGATAAATATGAAACTTTAATAATAACTATATGTGTACTATACACTTATTCTGCACCTGAGAACTAACAAACATGTCAACAACCATGATAATTAGACAAATATTTCCTTACACATGGGATTCACATGTGAAACGCATGATCACATGTGTATATCATGTGTATCACACTTTTTGAAAAAAATTTGTATGCAGAAATCACGCATGTATCACAGGTGTTTTTCCTTACACATGTGAAACGCATGATCACATGTGTATATCATGCGTATCACATTCGGTTTTCACACATGTGTCACATGTGTGGCATGAAACGTCTCTTTCACATGCGTGGGACACACATGTGAAACGCATGTGTCACGCATGTTCACATGTGTGGCATTTTTACCAGTGTACAGAGTTACTTTTTCATATGTACTAATTCTGTACTGAAAATCTGTCGTACTGGAAATTTACTTTTAATATTTAGTAATATTTCTTTACTTTAGAATTATTGTAATATTAAGGTACTTTTATTTTCCAGTACTTGATTTGTACTTAAAATATTGGTACAAAAATAAAACCAACAATGACTTTAAGAGCAAATTTACCTGTGCGTTATGTGAGTAATCTATAAGGTTTTGAAATCTTTTAATTACATTTATTTGTTGTTTAGCTAAATACTTACGACATCAGACATTATTTTTCATGAAAAATAAGTTAAACCGCTAATACATCATTTTCATTTCATCATACTTTACATTGTCAAAAGCCAATATTGTCCGGTACAGAACCCGAGTCTAAGATTGACAAAGGGAAGTAATTTGTTTAAAAAGTGTGCAATAACAGAATCAAATCGGTAATTGGCAAATTGACTGTTCAAGGTATTCTTTCAAATTAAGTTATATATTTTAAACATAGTTATAAAGTTTACAAGTAATGTTTTTTTTTTTATAATATTATAGATTTTGACCAATGAAAAAAAGATATAAAAAAGGTGGTAATAAAGAAATTGTTAACATAAATTTTAGTTATTTAATTCTAAATCAATTAATCTACGGCAAAGAAAACCCAATTGAACTGGTTAGGAAACATAAATATTCATATTACCGCTTGCTTAACATGGAATTGGGGTAACAAATGGCTTTTTTTTGTACATTAATTTAAGTACAAATAAAGCAAAAATGTATTTGAATACTTGTTATTTGTATAAATGGCTAATTGAAGGATAAACAAACATAATAAATGAACTTCTTTATTTCTCTTAACACAGCTTAGGGCCACCAGTGGGTCTTCACTGAATACAACCAGAACATATAATTTGGAGTACATTACATTGCAATGATAGTTGTATAAGAGTTGATGGATGATAAGCATCCAGCTGCAAATATTGCATGCACATTCGTGCATGTGAATGAAATATGAAAACAAGGTAGCTGATAATCATTTATTATCAAAAAGACGGTTTAAAAATGTTTTACAATAATTCAATTAAGAACAAAAAAAAAAAAAACATCTTCTACATGAGATTACTTAAGTTAAGAACAAAATGACGCCAATGTGCAACAGATAAATTTTCCATGTGTCTTCTTGACATAAATTTCACATTGTATTATCACGTATATATCACGTAGCTTTATATTCAACGTGAATATCACGTTGTACATTTTTATTACCACGTTGATATTATGTGGCATTATACACAACGTGAATATCACGTGTGAAGAACGTTTATTTCACGTTTTGCTCAAAACGTGAATATAACGTTTCTGCTTGTTTCACTTTCTACTCACGTGGTATGGACAACGTGAATATCACGTGATTCCATGTTAAAATCACGTTGGAAAATATTGCCCGTGTATCCTCTTCTGGTTGTTCCCCAACTACATTATCATCTGGCTCTTCAATGTCCTTTGATGTCTCACTGACCGATACTACATTAATCCTCCACGACTACTAGCTCATCCACAAGTTCAAGATCATCTGACATATATAACACAATTCAAACAAGTCAACTTATGGCTTTATTTAGGTACACAAAAAATATATAACGAAAAACAAAAATGTACCACAGCAACAAACGACAGCCACTGAATTACAGGCTCCTGAATTTTGTCAGGCCTAGGGAAATACAGAATGTGGCGACGTTAAACATGTTAGCTAGCGTCCAACACTCCCCTTACATGGGACAGTGGTGTAACAGTACAACATAAGAGCAGACTAAAAAATCAATTAAAAAGGTCGAAATCACCTGGTGGATACAAATACAAATAAATTTTACACAAACAAAGTGAACGTGGGAGGGTACTTGTACATCCCTTTAACAGACACCAAATTTATGCAAATCTGAAAGTATTTGCAAGTACTGAAAGCTAGCTCAAAGCCAATAAAGACAAATTAAAAAAAAAACATGCATTTAAGACTAAGTTATCAATTATTTCACATCCAACATCCAAAGGAATTTTGTGTGAAGATATCATAAACCCTGGAATTTTTCTAATGTTGTTATAACATTGTAGGCATATCTTGGTATCCCGATGATTATTTCGAAAAAAAATGATGGTCCAAACTATTAAATCGAAGATAATGAATGAAGCGGAAACAACACAAGTCAACAGTTACGGTTATCCTTCTCTAAACGTTTATTTCAGTTGCCCATATCAGTCTATATATATACAGTTACCCAAATCTTCGATTTTTTTGAAATGATGATTTCTCCAATAAGCGGTTGAACTATGATAAGAAGCTTTGAATTTCAGTTTCAAACTAAGTAAAAATTTAATTAATAAAATTTACTTTCTTACTTACATTGCTCACTATCACCCCAGTAATATTGTTTACCTTGGAGAAGAATTCGTATTTAAATTTCTTTTTTATAAATAGTCAGAAATGATCATGTATAAAATATTAAATAGTACAAGAAACATGCTTTTTATTAATTTTAAACAACATCTTGAATTGATTTCCAGTGTTAACTCTGTAAACCCTTCGGCCATAAAACGAGATGTAGCTGACATAAAAAAAAATGCAGGACATACAAAGTCTGGCAAAGAAGAAGGAGTCTGCTAGACTCCAGGTAGTGAACAAAACAGGAGGAAGACCACCACCAGAGGATACATTAAAATCATGGGAAAAAAATGTGAGTACACACATATATATATAAGAAGATTAGGTATGATTGCTCACAAGACTAATCTAATTATGGTATACCATTGTCTTTCTGTCAGTCCGTCATCAACTTTTCGGAAAATACCTCAAAAACGTTTTCACAATTTGCAAGTTACTTATAGTATGCCTAAATGTATTCCCTTGAAACTTTACATTATTGTGGGTATGATGTAAGAAGCTCCCTTTTGATTTATTTGTTGTTTCAGAGTTACAGGAATTTAACAATTCAAATTGAAGGCAATATTTTATGCTTTCCTTTGCAAATTTTACTTATAAGAAACAATTTCTATATCATGCATATGATTGTCCAATACTGGTGTATCAGTGCAACTGTTTATTTAGTATGTTTTGATGATGAATGATACATGATAGTGATTTTTGTACCTTATTGACCAATCATATGAGCTTACTCCCTAATAAATACATAAAACAAAATGTACATGTATGCAAATTGTATAAGAATCATCTAACTATAAGTTTTAAAATTTTATTATTGAATTAGATTATAGGAACCTTCACTAAAACAATGCTTGAAGGAATTGAGGGTGGTTTTGACACATCAGACACCTCAGTTAAAATAAGTTGTGGTAGTGGTGCAGTTGGAGGACAACCAAATTCAAATGGTTTGTAATTACTATAGAATTAAATAAAACACATTTTAGAGGTTATGGACATGTACATTGTTAAACCGAGGGGATTAACTCACAAACAACAATCATTAATACATATGTAAGTTAATTTGTGATTCGTCAGCAATGGGAAAACACTGATAAGCCAGCCTGTACACAACTCTTTATGTCTGCATGTAATCTTGGGGCGCATTTCTTTTACGTGAATCCGAAACATGTTTCCGAATCATTTTTATGTTTCACCGTTTCTTTTAAGTGAAACAAAAACATGTTACCGAAACATGCGAAACATAAGTCATTATTATTAACACCATCACTATGAACAATGAACAGGGCATCTCATACATGATTGTCATATCTCAAAAGAAACTTTCTAGTTTACAATGTATCTTATATTATTTCACCGTGTATTATCGGTGCAGCGGATATATGTACTAACCAAGTGCGGGTGATCAATTTTTACCTGACACGTTAAGAAAATCTTTGTTTAGTTTTATCTACATTACTCTTGTCTGTCCTTCTTTCTGTCACACTTTGATTTGTAGATGTGCAATAATATAATCATGATAATATTTCAAAATTTCCATGGCAAGGACAGCAAAAAAATGAAACAAAAAGTCCTTGTATAATTTATAAGTTTTATTGGGTCATTTCAGATGATCATGGCTATTTAGAGAGAGTTCATGGTCCAATAGCAACATTAATACTAGCAAGATACTACCAGTTTATTGATGGTCAAACACTTAAATCCGATGTGGCCTCCAACGAAAGAGATGCCCAAATATTTAAACAGAAAGTTGGACTTGCTGATATACCAGTAATATCCAAAAAACCCAGCAACAAAGTTTATTCACAAATAAATGATAACCTAACAGATTCTGGAAAAGATGTCATCAATGATATCAATCCAAATTTGTTTAATTTGTTGATAGATTGGTGTCCCAATTTTGAGAGCTTTGTTTTTTCAAAACCTGTTCCAGGTAAATTACTTAAAATACAGCCTTGAATTTTAATTTATGTGCACCCAAACCACCCATATAACTTAGTATAACTTCAAAGGTGCCTCTAGTGAGTCGAAAATGCTGGCGAAATTCGTTGAAACTGTATGTAGGAACAACTACTTCAACATAACTACTACGTCTATTTGCATCCTCTCGGCTGTTCATTGTCAGTGCAGGTAGAAAAGGTTTTGTACTATACGTTTCATTAATCAAATTTGTAGAATGACTTTTGCAGCTCTAGACAGAAATGAGCTGCTACAACAGCTATGTAATCATTGACAGCCATTTTGTTATTCAGAAACAGAAAACATGTTTTGGTTTTATAAAACATTTTGTTTTTATATAACCTTAAATCATGTTTCTGATTTCAAAACATTGTACTAAAACATGTTACAGATTTAGGTTAAAGAAATGCACCCAGTGTAAGATATTTCAGTATGTTTTATATAGTTATATATTTTGAAGGTTTTTTATAGGCAAGAATGAAAGGTATCTAGGTATAATACTGCAGTGTAAGGAAATCAACCTGTCTGTTCATTTTTTCGAAAGTGCAACTTCTTTTTAACCTGTGAATAGATTAAAACTTCCTACAGATAGATACAAAACAAGCTGTGGTATGATTGCCAAAACTCTCCACATTTAGCCCACTATATGAAATTTGCATTGATAATTAGACTAATATTATATTAACATGACAAATGTATTATGTCCTAAGATTGCAGATGTCAAGCCTGAAAAAATACCCACATATTTTTACACTTTTGTACCGCTAATTTTCAGTTTTCCACATTCCAGATATTCCATCAATGGTCCATGATACTATTGTATTCATTCTGCAAAATTTAAATAATACAGGTACAGACATTTTGAACTTTATAGTCTATTATACAAATTGTTAAATTTTTTAAAAATGTTCTTTATTCATATTCAGACTCAATTTCAGAGAATGCTTTTTTTTCTATGTGTAGCTCAACAGTATAACCTGATACAGTCAGTGGATGAAATGCCAGTTGATAGAACTCCAACAGATGATTTTAATGGAGGTGTTTTTGTTTAGGGTCATTTTGATATAAAGACCACCACAATTCTCATGTTTTCATGGCATTTGATGATTTCTTTGAACAATACAGCATTTTCCCACTTTTTTCAGTATTGGCCCTGTTTTTTCTGTTTCAAATGTTTGAGCCATTCCAAAACATTGCACAGTCTATATCGGTGTCTTAGTCAATACCACTGTCCTGTGGGCAGTATATATATCACGATAATGACCAGTTTTCCAATAACTTTAACACCGCCACAATATTTATGTATGTGCCTGTCCCAAGTCAGGAGCCTGTAATTCAGTGGTTGTCGTTTGTTTATGTGTTAAACATTTGTTTTTCGTTCATTTTTTTACATAAATAAGGCAGTTAGTTTTCTCGTTTGAATTGTTTTACATTGTCTTATCAGGGCTTTTTATAGCTGACTATGCGGTATGGCCTTTGCACTTAAATTTATATTGGTACGACAAGACATATGGGTCTCGAAGCGACTCATCTCGCCTCCCTCGTTAAGGCGGATATTGGGCAAGGGTTCGGGGCCGCTAAAGGCCCGAGAAATTTTGGGTTAAATGGTGCAAAATCCTGCATTCTGATCCTCTCCTGACACTTAAAAAAATTCGTTTATGAAAACATCATTTTTTTAGTAACTCCCTCTCACTTTTTTGGAAGACAAATTCAAAAATATAGAAAAAAGAAAAGAATTTGAAACATGAAATATGTCAAAAAGTCAACAATCGAAATGGATACAAAAAGTGGAATATCTTGGCTTAAATTTATACTTCCAACGTTGTGTTGGATTCCATTCAATGTGTCTTGGCATACAGGGGATTTTTCATAGTGGTGCGTATAATAAATTTCGTTGCGAGCGTAGCGGGGCGAATTTTTTTTTAGGACTTTTTTTTTTTGCTCAAAAACATAAAATAAGTGTAAAATGCACAAATTTAATAGTTAATAGTTCTTGACGTGAGGCTTGTATATAAATAAAGAGTAAGGGTTAAACATTTTAATGCTGTATTCTACCTTATTAAATTTCTATTATAAATTGATTGGATGGATCCAAAGCTAGAATTTTTTATTGACATTTATTGAGAGGTTTCTAGTGATGACTTCTGTACACATCTTTCGTCAAAGACATATGGTTCAATTGTCGAAGTTTATGTTATATATAAGTTATGGTCCTTATGATGATTTTATTACGGGGACCTCAATATCTCCCAAGAAAAAGAGTAAAATTAAAAATCATACAAGACTAACAAAGGCCAGAGGCGCCTGACTTGAGACAGGCGCAAAAATGCGGCTAGTTAAACATGTTTTTGAAATCTCAATCGTCCCCCTATACCTCTAGTCAATGTAGAAAAAACAAACACACAACACTACGCACAGTAAACTCAGTTGAAGAGAAGTCCGAGTCTGATGTCAGAATATGTCACTAAAGAAACTAAACAGATTGACAATGATACATAAATTAACACAGACTTCTAGCAGTTAGTGACATGCGAGCTCGAGACCTGAATTAAACTAATTAATGATATCGTCTTCATCATATGAATATCAAGCACAATCCCTGCCGTTAGAGGTTTAGTAGTATACCATCATAAAATATATGAGAAGAACCCTCTCCAAGTAAATCAATATTAAAGCCAAAATAAGCAATATTTAGTGAACTGACAACAGTATCGTAACTAACCCTTCTTAATAAGTATGTTTAAAGGTTTTGTTAGCTTTTGAGATGAATACTGACAATTTTTGTGACAATGTATGAACAAAGGAAAATAGAACATTTTCAGCCGATTCTGACAGGGACATCCCAAATTCACCATCATTTCTAAAAAAATCGTGATAAGTTTAAAAATCTTTCACATAATGTTCAGCTACACAAAACTAGCGTAATTGGTAGGCTTATCATCTAGACATAAAAAAGTATTTAAAAAAAGATTCGATAATTTATTTTTTCATTTCGGTTCCCACTTTTTTTTTAAGATTGCTGAATGCCGTACTCAGTTTGACCTACAATAATTGTTCACTTTTAACACATTGTGAAATCTGGATTAAAAGAGTTCAACTCGTCTCATTAATTGGCTACTAGTCTACCACATCCCCTTATTTCTATTGAACCAGTATTACAAAATGTATACCGTTTATATTGCCTATGACTCATAAATGGGATTTTCTGTCTTTGTTTTTTCCTGTAAAAACCTTGTTTTCTTTAATCGCGTGCAAAAACTTTGGTTTTTTTTTCAATAAATTATAAACAATTTAGGTACGGCAGCCGGCTGCTACGCCCCCGTAAATCCAAACTATAGAAACCCAGGTTAATTCGTGAAAATACGGGAATTTTTGTGACACTATGAGTGCAATTTCGTAAGAAACCATTCGTTTTAAATTGATTGTAAAAAAAATAAAGATCTTTTGGAAAACAATACGGGATATAATTTGTTGAAAATACATAGTACAGGCCGTCTTTGAAAATCAGGCAGAAAATGATTTTTGGAATGGAATAAACAAAGAAGAATAATACGTATCAACTTAAATTATACACGATGGTCTTGAAGTATAGATTCAGGTGACTGTAGTTGTTACGTGTTATAAATTGTTTTTTTCATCTTTATGAATATTACTTTTACTTATTTGTCTGTTTTTTGTGATATTCATTTTATTTCAAGTGACTATGTACTCACATAACCCGTCATTGTATTATTGTTCTATGGTACATTTTTGTATTTTTGTTTTTCATTTTTACTTAAAATGTGTTTTGTCTATGTGCCTTGTTGTGTTTTCTGTTACATATGACGTGGCTCTGTACCTATACATCCCGTTATTACGCGTAGGTTAATTTTTGTATTCTTGTCTTTCATTTATTCTAATGTACTTTATCTATTTACATCTACATGCATTGTTGTGCTTCTTTTGTAACCTATTTGAGTGCCTTTTTGGTGAATAAGATGATAATAACACAACGTTTAATAACTGCTGTACCTCTATTTTGACATTTTTTAAAACCTGTTTATGTTTGTATGTTTTGTTCAGACATCGTTGTCAATATAAAGGAATTTTATACGACTGTCATACAAATAAGAGATTTAGCTAGCTATAAAACTAGGTTTAATCCACCAATTTCTACATATGAAAATACCTGTTCCAAGTCGGGAAGTCGGAATATGACAATTGTTATCGATTCGTTTGATGTGCTTGAGCTTTTCATCGGAATTCAGTATTTTTGTGATTATACTTTTTGAATTTTAATAAACGGATACATTATCCGTGTCAAAGACGTGGAGTGGACGTAATTTAATTACTTACTTCAATATACTAACAGTCTGGTACGGTGGGGATATCCTATCCTTACTTTATACAGTAACAGTGTTGTTTGTTTCCTTAACATTAATTATCTACCGTGAAATATGTAGAATTATTAGCCATTCTAACTTTAATAACTATTGATGACAAAACTGAACAATTATTAAAAAAAGTCATCATAAGTGATATGAATTTAAGTACCATTCTGTGTAAGAATCATGAATATTATAGCTTACTATTACCTGGGTAGTGAACTGCATCTGCACAACATACAATTATCTAGAGAAGATGCATATAGGAGGTACAAAGACAGATACAGAACACCTTTTATATATTTGCTTATACCCCATGCAACGAAGTTGCAGAGGGTACAATGTTTTACCTGTCCGTCCGTCCGTCCTATTTCTTGTCATTGCAACTCCTCTGAAACCACTCAACAGAATTTCATGAAATCTTTAGATAATAAGGACATACTATGTAGTGCATATCGACAGGAAATTACGATTCAAATTATTTTCTAGGAATTACGTCCCTTTGAGCTTATTTGCTTTACTGTACTTCTGCAACAGTTTGTCATCGCAACTCCTCTGAAACCACGCAACAAAATTTCATGAAACTTTGTAGATAATAAGGACATACTATGTATATTTGCATATTGATAGGAAATTATGATTTAATTTTTACTTGTACTCCTGTATTCATTGCAAGGTAAATATATATTAAGGTTTAAGTATTTTCTTTTCCTATAGGTGTAAATATACAAAGGTATGACTTCAGTGAATCCCAAGATGGCAAGTCGTTTTGTGATGCCAAAATTGCACACATGAGACCAAAGCTGAGGAAATATGTCAGCAAGGGGGCAACATATCATGTTCTGACGATATGAAAAAAGCTTTGGATGACGGAGAGAGTGTGCTAGGATGAAACATTGCCCATGTTGTGGTTCCTCAACCAGCGGATCAATTTTCACTACATCGTAAAATAAAGCGCATTACAAAGATTTCTAATGTACAATTTCAACGAGTCTAGTTTTAATTATAACAGTCACATAAACCCGACTTGTTTTGGTCATTGATATTTGGTTTATGATTGCATAATGATAATCACAACACCGCATTTTTTTTCTTGCTATATGCTTATAAACCAAAAATGTGTGTTGTGTACCACAATGACCTTTAAATGACCTTATTAAATCCCAGTGTCAAATAATTATTTTAATAAGTTATAAAAAGGGAGATGAAAATTGTTTCAGTCATCTTAAATAGTTCTCATGCAAGTAATTGTAGTAATTACAACGTCCTTTTTAGATACAGGGTCAAGTAAAGGCATGGAGCCTGACATGGCTTGATCCATGGTTATGAGGATGGACGACAGAGGGTGCTTAGTTGACACCATTCATGCAGACAACGATTCAACAACAACATCAAGGCTTAGGGAAAAGTTTGCAAAAACCAATTCAAGAAAAATCAGTTGTATGCAACAGAAAATAAATTCAGAGAGCTGAAGGGGAAAGCAGTTATTCCTCACATACCTAGATGCTATAAGTATGCTGTTAGTTCCAAACAGTCAAAGAAGGATGCGCTTTGTGAAAGAGTGAATTTTGACATTTTCATGAAATCTACATAAAAGAGTGTGTGACATGGTGTCATTTTACCCCTGTAACTTTTTAATTTCCCTGGAAACATATCTTGATTCTTTTACATGTGCATGGATATATTAAAAGTATTTTATATACCAATTTAATGTTCATCGACCCATTTTTTTTTACTTTTAAAATATTTTTGGCAAAATTTTACATAAGCCTGTTACAGGCATATTGCATAAAAGAGTTGCCATTTTGAAAGAAAAAAAAATATAAAAAAAATATTATGTTTAAAATATATCAAAATATTCATTTATCATATGACTGAGAAAAGTTCAAAACTAGTATAAATTCCTTTTTTGGCAGGTACCTTTTCGATTTAAAAGGGCCAACAAATGACATTTGTAGGACTGCGAAGGGAGGTAAAAAGTAAAATCACAAAAATACTTATCTCAGTGGAAAATCAAATCAAAAAGTCCCTAATCACATGGCAAAATCAAATGACAAAACACATAAAATAAACTCCATCAAAGATAACAGGACTAAATTTTGAATAAACACCAGACGCGCGTTTCGTCTACAAAGGACTCATCAGTGACGCTCGAATCAAAAAAGAAAAAAAGAAAAAAAAATCCAAATAAAGTACGAAGTTGAAGAGCGAATGAACAAATGTCATGTTCCTGACTTGGTACAGGCATTTTCAAATGTAGAAAATGGTGGATTCTTAAATTCTTTCTTAAATTTATTCTTACATACTTTTGATTTTTTAACCCTGTATGCTAACATTCCCATGAAAATTTTTTAAATTGTTTGTACGCACATTGAACGACAAATTTATGTGACGTATAAAATTTTCTGACGTCAGACACTCAATAAATGTGTTCATAGATAGTAGATGGTTTTGTGTTCTGTTATATTGTTCCTTTTAAAATTGTTAAACGATGATGACTGATGTACCCATATTTTGACTATTATATTTATTGTGTCTGTTTATTTAACGCATTAATGTAAAAATATCGGAAATTGATGAAACTGTCATTAAAGTGAGAGGGTTAGCGCTATAGAACCAGGTTTAATCCACCATTTTCTACCACAGGCGCTTGGGTATATGATACAATTTTTTTTTTTTTTGTTGTTATTGATTAAAATATTCAATTTTCTATATTTATAATGCATATCTATCACTTCTGTGCATGTCTCACCTAGTTTCGAGTGATTTAAACGACTTAGTGAAAATACCAAATTTTACTATCCATACTAAGAAACAAAAAGGCAACTAACTCGACCCCATTTTTCTGCTATCTATAAATAACGAAATTGACCTACCTGGATTCCCCAACGATTTCTCTGGAAAACGGGCCTTCCAGGCAGTCAGATCGCAGACATCGTTTATATTTATCAAATTGGTAATGTTCGTAACATTTTTAGTCCATCTCAAGCATATAATAAAAAGATTTTAACTTTTTTCTATGTTTTCAAATTTACGTGCCCGGAAGCTTACTGCTAAAATACAAGGGAAGTTATCTTTTCCCGGACTTTTGTTAAAGGGACGTAATTTTTTCCCGGACTTTTTCGGAACATCTCTAAGAGTTCGCATGAAACTAATAAAGTGAACCGATGGTTTCCGAACTATTACTGAATGTAAACAAAAATATACGATGGACGAAGAACAAGAGCAAGCCTTTAATTTGATTGTAAGTGGTCATAATCTACTGTTGACGGGTCAAGCAGGTACGGGAAAGTCTTATGTTATAAAGACGGCAGTCAAACACCTTAGAAACACAGGCAAAACTGTGGCATTGACATGTTCAACAGGTATAGCAACGTCTGTATTCGAGGATGAACATGCTTGCACATTACATAAATGGGCAGGATTAGAAGACGGCAGGTACCAAAATGATGAGCTTTTGCATTTAATTCTCACCGATGAAAGATTTCTTAAAGTGAAGAACACAATAAAAAAAACTGATTATCTTATTATAGATGAAATTTCAATGATAAGCTCTAAGACATTAGGTCAAGTAGAATTCATATGCAGGTCATTGAATGATGACAAGTTGCACTTTGGAGGCATAACAGTAATTTTAAGTGGTGACTTTTTTCAGTTACCGCCAATCAAAAATGAGCTGTATGGGGATTTTGGCCACCATTGTTTTCTACATCCTTGTTTTAAAGAAGCTTTTTCCCATCACATTAACTTAGAAATAATCCACCGTCAATCTGAAACTCTACTTGTTACAGCTGTTAATGAATTGGAACGCGGAACTATTTCTGAAAACACAGTCGCTTTTTTAAATTCCCTTCATAGACCATTACAAGATGAGCATCTAGAAAAGGCGGTTCACTTATTTGCCAGAAATGTTGATGTTGACTTGTTTAATTATGAAAGAATTCAAAAAATTCCATCTCAATTATATGTGTATCAGTCAGATGATGAAGGCAGTTGTGATTTTTTACAAAAAATACTAGCCCCTAAATATTTAGGGATAAAAGTTGGAATTCCAGTCATGCTACTTGTAAATTTAAGTGATGACCTGGTTAATGGTAAAGTGGGAACTGTCACATACATTGACAATGACTCATGCACTCTGACCATTCAATTCTGTATAAAAACTGTTAAAAAGACAGTGAAGATTACAAAATATCTCTTCACAAAGTATGATCCAGTTGACAAAATAATTTTAGCCAAGAGACTACAGTTTCCGATCAAAGTCGCATATGCTATAACAATTCATAAATCTCAGGGAATGAGTTTACAATATCTCTCAATTGACTGTAGTAATGCCTGTTTTCCAGGCCAGATTGGGGTTGCAGTTGGTAGAGCCAAATCAACAGACGGACTCATGTTGAAAAACTTTAAGCCTTCGTTGGTGAAGCCCCACCCAGATGTTGTGTACAGGCTTTATGAAAACAGTTCTGTCAATGTAATTCATAATGATTTTTCATGTTGTAAGTCCCGCAAAGAAAATACTGATGAAAACAATAATTCTGACAGTGGTCAACTAACAAAAGAAAACAGCAGCAATGATACTGGTGAAGACACGTATAATTATTTTGAGGAGAAAAAAAGTGCCTCAGAATTTTCTGACATGGAGCCAGATATTTTAAATATCATTGATGAAATGGAAATGCCAGATAAATTTTTAAATGCTTTTAATGTTGTAATTTCTGACTTAAATGACACACCACTGTATGATGCAGCAACAAATGTCAAAACAGAGACATTACAACTGTTAATGGTCTTTTCAACATGGTATGATGTGCAACTTGATAAAATTAATGACATCAGTTTAGGAGCTTTTCAAGAGGGGAAATTTCAATTTTCTGCTAAAGACTTTAATAAATTTTACACTGACATTAATCAGTATTTACAGTTCATTGAATATAGAAGTAACACATCAAAACTAGCTGAAAAATACAAGTCTGTTGAAAAAGCATCAGTTTTTCAAATTTTGACAAATTTAGTTTTTAACAGAGTGACAAACTAAAGGAGATCAATGAAAGAAGTGAAAAAAGTACACCAAATATTCTAAATAAAATCTCAACAGAACAGGAATTAAATGCATCAGCAAGGGGCAAGATAAGATATGTGAGTGGATATGTGGTAGCTAAACTAAAATATAAAAATTCAAAGTTGTTAAGAAATGCACTTTTTGCTCCAGGAAAAGAAGATACTGTAAAACGAGCACAACTAATAAGTGAACTTTTAGACTCGTTAAGTTCCACCTACTCAGATATATCAGTTACTACAGTAGACCCTGACAGCCTATTTGAGACGCAAAGAAAACAAAACAAATCTGAAGGATTATGTAATATTACTGATTGCTGTTATAATTTCTTTCTAAAATTAGAAGAACATTGTCGGCAGTTATTGACATTTGAAATTTTATTAGAGAATAGAAGTGAGATGTATGTTTTTGTTGAAAAAACATTACTTGAATTTACAGATCATAAGAAGTGTTTTTTAAACCTACTAACAGAAATTTTTTGTGAAGAGCATGGAACAATGGAGACTGAACTGGACTGTTCTAATTATTGTGATTCTAAATGTAATATATGTGACATTATAAAAACACTGTTTCATAACATGGTTACTTTATTTGTAAAAGTATCAATGGCTCAGTTTAGGAGAGACTATTTGTCTGCGTTAAAAGTAGATAAGGGTAAAGCATTAAGAAAGAAAGTTATGGAGAAAAGTAAAGCAAAAACTAAACAATTAGACTCTACTTTCTTACAAGCAGATGAATCTGAAAACAAACAAGCCTTCCATTTGAGACTAAAAGTGATCTTTTTCAAGGCATAGCTGTTTTGGACAAATTTCAGAAGTCTGAACTTATAACATTATGTGCCGCATATGATATTAAGTTGGCAAAATCGAGAAAAAAATGTGACTTCATTGATGAACTTTCTAAGAAAGCTTTAATTTGTGATGTTATCCCATTTCCACAAGTTCTTCAAAGTAAATCTGCAACATCAGAAATTGTCACAACTATTGACACTCAAAATATACATGGAATTGCCAGGCAACAGAATTGACTGCATTGTTTGTGACTTTAACGAAGAGCCTGAAGCTGTCAGTCCACAACCAGGACCATCAACCGCCACATGTTCATCAAACATTACAACCTGAAACTGATATTGGAAATCCAGGACCGTTAAGTGAAAGTGATAATGAGATATTATTTCTGTAACAAAGAAAACGCCAAAAGGAAAAAAAGGTGGTCTGGTAAGGAAAGGCAAAGGGAAAAATTCATCAAAACAAATTAAAGGGAAGGGAAAAGGAAAAAGGAAAAGGAAGGAAAAGGGAAGAACAGACTGTAGTGAAAATTGTGGAATATGTAATAAAAAGGAAAAGGAGGGAGAGGATTGGATATTATGTGATAACTGTGAAACTTGGTACCATAGAAACTGTGTAGGATGGAAAACACTATTATGTGGGAAACATTTACTGTTGCTAATGATGTGTATAGTTGTCCTATGTGCCAGTAAATGCATTTGTACACATACACATGTATTATTGAATTAATTGGAACCTCAGGATGAATATAAATTATGTACATCTTACTTTAAAATTTTATTCTAACATTTACCTGCATGAGTAATTTGTACCTCTAATTAATGAAGAACAATGTCTTGATGAAGAAACAATTCAGTAATGATATCCCTGCTTTTCATACGCTTACTTCTGTGTTGATGAAGAGAATTTATACTTGCTGAATGGCTCTGCTGCTCCGGGGTAATTCCACCAACATTTGACTTTTTCGATATGGTTGTTTGGCCAAGGATAACAGCATTCATTGTTCTGCAGTAGTTCAGGTATGTTGGATTAGTATTGTTACCATTATACAGGCCTCTTTGCTGACAGAACACATTTTCAATAACATCAGAATTTATTCTATTAGGCACAATTGAAGAAGATCCACTTTTTAATTTTTCCTTACACATTTCATTAAATCCTATGAGTAAGGAACATATGTCAGCACGTGTCTGGTGAGAAATCATGTGTTTTTCCTTATCTTTGATATCTGTTTTGGTTTGAATAAAGCTTTCCCAGCCTGAAACCATATTAAAACATTTTGTTTTGACAAAGTCTTTCGTCCCCAATTTCTCTAATTGGACGGTGATCTCTAAAATGTTCCACTAAAATACTTGTGTTTTCAAGTAACTCTATTGTCCCTTTTAGGTAACTACCATTTTCTCCTAAACTGCTGGCATATGTCTTCACTAGGTGTAACATTTCCTTATTTAAAACATCCTCAGCCAATTTGTTCTCATTTTAGATTCACTTGTTAAATAGAAATGTTCATGGCTTAGTTTTTGATGTATTGGAAATGGATTGTTTGCAATATCCCACATATATGCACTTTTAAAATGTTCCCATAAATAAAATGTTCATTGTGCAACAGATGCCTTTGTGTTTTGATTGTTTCTGATTTTTTTCATGATATGTGAATAATCCATAATTACATACACAAACTTGGGTGACAAAGAAAATATATTCTGCACTTTCATAGTGGTTACTGAAGAAGACTTAAAATCTCCAAGTAAAATTTTGATAAAATCTCGATTAGTTTGAGCCCCATCCATGCTGATGTACCTGACATTGAACCCAAATGTTAGAAGAAGATTCACTATTTTCCAGAATAATACATTTAATTCAGAAGCTGTAGCTTGTTTTGTTGGGAAGTGGAAAAGTGGAAAACGAAACCCCGTGAAACCTAAATATACAAACTGAAGCACATGAGTTGCCAAAGGTATTTCCCTTTTACCACTATTTATGCTGTCCATGAACTGTGATTCATCCAATATGTCGGTGAAGCCTACCAAATGATTTTTTCCATTTTTGGAGTAAAATTGTAAATCACTCTGAATAGACATTTCGTCTAGAAAAGCCCTCCGTCATATCCCTCTGGGGGCAAATTTCTATGCATTGCCTCATTCTTCATCCAATGTAAAAGTTCTTTATTTAACCCAGCCTTTTGATGAAATCTGCCTTTATATATTTGCAGGATTTGTGTGATGGTAAAATAAGGAAACCACTGTCCCTGAGATCTGCATAGCATTTAGGACTTCTACACCATAAGGTAAGACATAAACGTATTATGTTTGCATTCCAACGCCTACCATTAGGATGATTAGAAAGTGCCTTTTTCTGGGACATTAAAAACTCCAAAATTTGGGGTGAACAGTCCTTGCTTATTTCATTAAAAAATTACCTCTATATCACTACTGTCCCTGTCAGATACTGTAGCCCTGGTAATGCAGCTTCATGTTTGGCAGTAATGTTGATTTTGGTAACTCAGATACATGTACTGTGGTATTACTGATAGTAATATTTTTTTTGACCCATATACATCTGATAAAGCTATTGGGCATGTTGGGACTCCATCCTCAGAAGTTCTGTGAAGTTCCTTGCTCTAATATTTTCTACCTTTACAGTTTTGTTAGTTTTGTCATACTTGATGGTATGGTATTAACATTTTCATTTAACACCTTCTTACTTGTATCTGTGCATGCGTGTGACCATGTGAATTTGTAATATTTGCCAAAGGACTTGTTTTTGTACATGTCATTAATTTATTTTTATTTATTTTTCAGAAATACTTTTGCATGTCGAACAGATATTAGCGCTTGGATGATTCCTAAAATTTATGATGCGATGACAACTTATGGCCCTAAACACCTTTTTTGTGGAATTTTCATCATTTGAAAAGGTAAACATTTCTTTTATTATTTCATCTTCAGATTCTTTTAAAGTAAACATTGCTGCATCTAGTCCTTGGCATGTTCTTAAAGTACATATCCCATCCAAAATGCCTGATATATTGTTTTTTTCCAATAGGAAATTTTCATTCATGCCGAATTTATGTGGTTTTATTTGTTTTGTTCCACATATGCTTAAAAACCATTTCAAATTCTTTTGAAACACTACTTCAATCACCACTTTGTTAAAATTTATCATAAAATTCACCATGTGTCCAAGTGTAATATTATTATCGCATTGTTTTATGACAAAGAAATCGGTAGACAATTGGGATATATCAGAAAAATTGAAATTTTTAGATGGCTCTATTTGTCGCCAATCTATTCCATGGTACGTGATACATTTTAAGGTCCAATCCTCATGACATCTTTTTCTTTTGACAATCAAATTTGGAAACACTTTCTGAATTATTCGTCCAACTGCATGATTGGTGCAATTTGAATTCATAGCTTTGCAAATATCATTCAAAGTCAGTTGTTTATCAGGTGTTAGTTTAATATGTCCGTGCAACCTGTAAATACAACAACTATATCAAGAACAACAGAACAGGTTCCAAATTTAACAGTGAATAAACATGTATGTCAATATTATACCTAAAGATAAGTGAAATATCAGCCACTGGACATACATTAAACAGTAATCGTTAGATATAAGTTAGTATGATAGATTTGCTTTACACGAGTGCAGATATTGAAATGTCTCACTTGATCATAATTTTTTTTCTTTAAAAGTGTTAAAAAACATGATTCTACCACAAATGTTACATAAAATTAACATAACATGTTTTTAAGCAGTCACTTAACCATGAAACTAAGGTCAAGGACAATGGATATAGGACTTTCAGAAAGTCTCTTACAAATGGCATCTGTATACAAAGTATTAAACCCCCTATTTTGATATATATATATAAATTTTTATATAGATTAGACCGTTGGTTTTCCCGTTTGAATGGTTTTACACTAGTAATTTTGGGGCCCTTTATAGCTTGTTGTTCGGTGTGAGCCAAGGCTCCGTGTTGAAGGCCGTACTTTAACCTATAATGGTTTACTTTTTAAATTGTTATTTGTATGGAGAGTTGTCTCATTGGCACTCACACCACATCTTCCTATATCTATATATATATATATATATATGTATGCAGTCATATCTTCAGCAACAACATTTAAATAATAAATATATGTAAAGCATTCTGTGCATATACTTGATCATACTTAAATACCCTCATTCATTCAGTTTAGCCACATTTTTTCTTTGAATTATTTTTTGAAATCGTTTTTATTTGTAGATACATGTACACGGCTTGCTCACACAACCATGAATTACTTTCTGTTGATGCTTGACAACTTGCACAAGAGAACTTTCGGTGAATGAGAATTGGCTCGCTCACTGATGAATAAACTCGTATAAGACAAGTCTCACTATGCTCGCTCATGCAACTGGCAATTACTTTCTGTTGATGCTTAACCACTTGGACAAAAGAACTTTCGGTGAATGAGAATTGGCTCGCTCACTGATGAATAAACTCGTATAAGACAAGTCTCACTATGCTCGCTCACGCAACTGGCAATTACTTTCTGTTGATGCATAACCACTTGGACAAGATAACTTTCGGTGAATGAGAATTGGCTCGCTCACGGATGAATAAACTCGTATAAGACAAGTCTCACTATGCTTGCTCACGCAACTGGCAATTACTTTCTGTTGATGCTTAACAACTTGGACAAGAGAACTTTCGGTGAATGAGAATTTGCTCGCTCACTGATGAATAAACTCGTATAAGACAAGTCTCATTATGCTCGCTCACGCAACTGGCAATTACTTTCTGTTGATGCTTAACCACTTGGACAAGAGAACTTTTGTTGAATGAAAATTGGCTCTCTCACTGATGAATAAACTTGTATAAGGCAAGTCTTAGTATCACTACGCTCGCTCCGACTCACAACTGGGAATTTCTGTTGATTATAAACCAATGGCACAAGAGAACGTTTATTTTATAATGCTTAATATATGGTCATAATAGAGTGTAAAAGAAACATCGCTTGAAAAGGTTGGTTAATTGTAGATATAGTCATAATTATTTTGTGTATCATATCACTTTATTTACTTAGATTGTGATTTGCTTATAATTTCTGTCGAATGTATCTTATAATTCAGAGGCTGGTACTAAATTTTTCAAAAGGGGGCTGGTTACATTTTTTACTCTTTTTTGAGGACCTGCTACATTTTCTTGTCTTCTTAAGGGGGACCAAACTGTGTTTTGTTCATGTTTTGTACATAAATTTGCCCATGAATTGTTTGGCATTATCATTTCTGTGCCTTTTATAGCTGACTTTGCAGTATGGGCTTTGCTCATTGTTGAAGGTGGTACCTTGACCTATAGTTATTAATTTCTGTGTCATTTGTTCACTTGTGGACAGTTGTTTCATTAGCAATCAGACCACATCTTTTTTTTTATACTTGCTCAAAAATATTTCCATATATGTCAAATGTAGTAATAAATCCCTTTTCTCATATTTAGTGAACAACAGTAGTTTTTTATGAAGCAGTCACTGAAACCTCAGAATGAGGACATTATGTTATATATACACTGTATGTCATTTTTTTCTAGCACATTGTTTGATTTTGGGAAATTGCTTTTTTTCCTTGTTTAGGCAGCAACAATTCAATTTTCTGGGGGGGGGGGGGGGGGGGCTTTGGTTTTTTTTTGGAAAAAAAGTTTGTTTCCAGTTTTTGGAGAAAAAAATAATTTGTTTTTGATTCTCAGAAAAAAAAATTGTTTGTTTCACCCTCAGCTGCCACTATATGTAATGCCCCCCCCCCCCCCCCCCCCCCCAGAAAATCAAATGGTTGCTGCCTTATGACTGGCTATGTTTTTTGGTAATTTGAATAAAAAATTGATTTCTTTCAATTTTCAAACCGTTATGTTATAGTCAAAGACCATTTGCCTTTAAATTTAGAAAGGGGAATTGCACATTTTGGCAATATTGCCCTTTTATATTTATTTTCACTTATCTGAACATGAACCATTGTTTTTAATAACTTTAAAACAAATCTGTCACATTTTCGTTGCAAGTGACACATTAGTATATATTTCCTTACCCCACCCCACCTTTCCTCAAAAATAGAATTAAATAAATAAAAAAAATTATCAGATCAAAAAAGACAAATGGTCCGTGACTTATTTGTTTTTAATTCTTCGGATTAGTAATTTTTGTGTGAGCATTTGTATATCTTTAAATTACCATGAAACTATATTTTCCTTCGTTACTTCCTTTGGTTGACTTGCCATCATTTAAGAGGTTTTTTTCAGCAATTGGAAAGTTGCGCCTTTTTAATAATAGTTCGGAAACCATCGGTTCACTTTATTAGTTTCATGCGAACTCTTAGAGATGTTCCGAAAAAGTCCGGGAAAAAATTACGTCCCTTTAACAAAAGTCCGGGAAAAGATAACTTCCCTTGTATTTTAGCAGTAAGCTTCCGGGCACGTAAATTTGAAAACATAGAAAAAAGTTAAAATCTTTTTATTATATGCTTGAGATGGACTAAAAATGTTACGAACATTACCAATTTGATAAATATAAACGATGTCTGCGATCTGACGGCCTGGAAGGCCCGTTTTCCAGAGAAATCGTTGGGGAATCCAGGTAGGTCAATTTCGTTATTTATAGATAGCAGAAAAATGGCGTCGAGTTAGTTGCCTTTTTGTTTCTTAGTATGGATAGTAAAATTTGGTATTTTCACTAAGTCGTTTAAATCACTCGAAACTAGGTGAGACATGCACAGAAGTGATAGATATGCATTATAAATATAGAAAATTGAATATTTTAATCAACAACAAAAAAAAATCAAAAAAAATTGTATCATATACCCAAGCGCCTGTGTTTTCTACATTTGAAAATGCCTGTACCAAGTCAGGAATATGACAGTTTTTGTCCATTCGTTTTTGATGCGTTTTGTTATTTAATTTTGCCATGTGATTATGGACTTTCCCAATTGATCTTCCTCTAAGTTCAGTATTTTTGTGATTTTACTTTCAACTGGGGTACTACAGTCATCATCATGCTACAATTTTAATAGAAACGATTTCGCATGTCTCGTAAGAAAATTTATACGTCACATATTTTTGTCGTTCAATGTTAATACAGAAAATTTTAAATTTCACATGGGCAATGTTAGCTTATAGGGTTAAAAAATCAAAAGTATGTAAGAATTGATTTCAAAAATAGACCGAGATTTAAATTTTCCAAAAGTTCTATAGAATTCATAAGAATCCACAAATGGTTCATTCAACTACGTGATTAAATAATTTTGACGTTTGTGGTTCCACGTATTTTCTAATTTATAATAGAAATATAACATAGTGACATATTATAGAACAATAACATACTGACAGGATCTTTTAAAGTACAGAGTCATGATATAAGAACCTACGAAACACAAAAAGTCGTATATACAAAACACACCAGCGAACATAAAAGATAATACAAAACAAAACACAAAAAGCCGTATATACAAAACACACCAGCAAAAATCAAAGATACTACAAACACATTGACGGGATGTATAAGTACCGAGCCACGTTAAATGGATATCTCAGAAAACAATCCAACAGTAAAAGTAAAATTAATAATGTCATGAATATGGTATACTCGGAACAACATATACCTGGTATTACTATAACTAATGCATATTTGGAAGACTTCTACATGTGTGTGTACGTCATATCGAGGAATTCCCGGTTTCCCCATGGTATATTTGGCAGGCATAGTTTAGTTGTTATCCTGATCGGACGTCCCAATGTGATGAGCGGCCTATAAGATAACCAGTGACTCAAGCCTATGATTGTGATATTTTAGGTCATATACTGCATACACTTATCTCTATAAAACCATTACAATAATACAACAAAGACAAATGAAAAAACAATATAACACGTTGTTAAGATGTTAAACAACGTCAGTACGCAGAATCTATACATCAAGACCATCATGTACTATTTGTGGAAGTTGATACGGAATATTCATCAACAAGGTCTTGGTACCTTCCGATGAACTTTTTTTTAGAAAAAGGACTAAGGTAACTTTTTTAAAGAATATTTCTAAAAATAGCTTGGAATTTTTTTTCTCTAAAACAGATATTTTGTTTAGAAACACCCAAATTAATATATGGGAATTTAAGAAAGTTCATTGGCTAGATTATTTTTTGCATACAGTGTCCTTCTCTACCTTAATTAAAGAACCTTAGTGAGCACGCTCACATACCCCACGTCCCCACATTGTCATTGGAGAAATTAAATAAGTATAAGAAAAAAAATTGTATAAGAAAAAATATTGAATAATAATTTCCTGTCAATATACACATCTACATAGTATGTCCTAATTATCTACAAAATTTCATGAAATTCTGTTGTGTGTTTTCAGAGGAGTTGAGATGACAAACTGTTGCAGAAGTACATTGAAGCAAATAAGTTCAAAGGGGCGTAACTCCTAGAAATAAAATTGAATCGTAATTTCCCGTCGATATGCACAACTACATAGTATGTCCTTATTATCTGAAAAGGTTTCATGAAATTCTGTTGTGTAGTTTCAGAGGAGTTGCGATGACAAACTGTTGCAGTAGTACATTGAAGCAAATAAGTTCAAAGGGGCGTAACTCCTAGAAATAAAATTGAATTGCAATTTCCCGTCGATATGCAAAACTCATAATACTAGAACACACCCGTGATATCACGGGTCCGTGACTTAATTAAAGTATATAACTATGCGCAAGCCTTATTTTAGTATTAGCATTGTCATCTGATAAAGTCATGTCGATTATAAGATACACAGTTTTTCTCTGCTTTCAAGTCTTTCTGTTTGAACCCGTTGAACTGGAACTTATCAGTTATTGGTAATATTAATTATTTGGAAAACAAAAGGTCCTGGAATGGAGTATTTTTTAATCAACAGCATTGTCCTAAATAAGTTATAAATAAAGTTGAATTCTTTGCTTTGCTGTTTTACGTCATGCCCACTAACAAATTGAAAACTGTACCTATACGCCTTATTTTTAGTCCAGATTTTTAGTATTCGTATTGTTATCTTAGAAAGTCTTACTGATTAAAATACTACAATAGGTAACAATTTGACAATTTAGTAGTGTCAAATCTGTGGTTATGACCCGTGTATATAGCATATTAGTCCTGAATACAACGTTTGGTGGTGTGCCTGTCAGATGCGGAACGTACAGATAAGGTAATAGGGAACAGGTGAATATACTATTGGTATCGGTAGCGGACTCGACCCGGAACTTCTTAATTATTGGCAATATTAATTACGTGGAAAACAAAAGGGCCTGGAGTGGTGTAATTTTTAATCTACACCTTTGTACTATATTAGTTGTATATAAAGTTGAATTCTTTACTTTGCTGTTTTACGTCATGCCCACTAACAAATTGAAAACTGTACCTATACGCCTTATTTTTAGTCCAGATTTTTAGTATTCGTATTGTTATCTTAGAAAGTTTTACTGATGAAAATACTACAATAGGTAACAATTTGACAATTTAGTAGTGTCAACCCTGTGGTTATGACCCGTGTATATAGCATATTAGTCCTGAATACAACGTTTGGTGGTGCGCCTGTCAGTTGCGGAACGTACAGATAAGGTAATAAGGAACAGGTGAATATACTATTGGTATCGGTAGCGAACTCGACCCGGAACTTCTTAATTATTGGCAATATTAATTACGTGGAAAACAAAAGGGCCTGGAGTGGTGTAATTTTTAATCTACACCTTTGTACTATATTAGTTATATATAAAGTTGAATTCTGTGATTCGTCGTTTTTACGTGATGACGGCTGACAAATTGGACCTCGTAATTTTAGTATTATAGATGTCCTTTTCATATAAAAAGATTTCGTGAAATTCTGTTGTGTGGTTTGAGAGGAGTTGCGATGACAAACTGTTGCAGTAGTACATTAAGTAAATAAGTTCAAAGGGGCGTAACTCCTAGAAAAAAAATTGAATCGCAATTTCCCGTCGACATGCACAACTACATTGTATGTCCTTATTATCTGAAAAGGTTTCGTGAAATTCTGTTGTGTGGTTTGAGAGGAGTTGCGATGACAAACTATTGCAGTAGTACATTAAAGTAAATAAGTTCAAAGAGGCGTAACTCCTAGAAAAAAAATTCAATTGCAATTTCCCGTCGATATGCACAACTACATAGTATGTCCTTATTATCTGAAAAGGTTTCGTGAAATTCTGTTGTGTGGTTTGAGAGGAGTTGCGATGACAAACTGTTGCAGTAGTACATTAAAGTAAATAAGTTCAAAGGGGCGTAACTCCTAGAAAAAAAATTGAATCGCAATTTCCCGTCGATATGCACAACTACATAGTATGTCCTTATTATCTGAAAAGGTTTCGTGAAATTCTGTTGTGTGGTTTGAGAGGAGTTGCGATGACAAGAAACAGGACTGACGGACGGGTCAAAAACATTATACCCTCCGCAACTTCGTTGCGTGGGGTATAATTACAATGCCACATGTGGAGAAGGACCTGCTTACCCTTCCGGAGAACCTGAGATCACCCGTAGTTTTTGGTGGGGTTCGTGTTGTTTATTCTTTAGTTTTCTATGTTGTGTCATGTGTATTATTGTCTGTCCTTTTCATTTTTAGCCATGGCGTTGTCAGTTTATTTTCTATTTATGAGTTTGACTGTCCCTCTGGTATCTTTCGTCCCTCTTTTAGTATTCTATAACTGTAATGGGGAGTGAAACAATATTTCATAGCTTCAGACTTAAACGGACCATGAGTAAGGGTGATTCGTATTTTAATTTGACGATATATGAATTTGAGCTGTATCAACATAAGCAAATTATAGTTTGGTAAAATAAACATAAGTAATTCAGTGGTTGTCGTTTGTTTATGTGTTACATATTTGTTTTTCGTACGTTTTTTTTTACATAAATATGGCCGTTAGTTTTCTCGTTTGAATTGTTTTACATTGTCTTATCGGGCCTATTATAGCTGACTATGCAGTATGAGCTTTGCTCATTGTTGAAGGCCGTACGGTGACCTATAGTTGTTTTAATGTCTGTGTCATTTTGGGCATTTGAGGGTAGTTGTCTCATTGGCAATCATACCACATCTTCTTTTTTATATGATACAACCAAATTGAAACATGTTACAAAAGTGTATTTACAAGCGTTGAAATGATTATTTTTAAAACATATTTATTTCTAAGCGACACTAGTTCTTTGTGTATATTTTTGAATTATGTAAATGTTCACGATAGCGATGCAATATAAAAGCGTTCTGGTGACTAACATGATGCATTCAAATTTACCATTTAACCCGAACACTATGTGTTCCAAACATGTCCGCGTCTATAACAGTGCGTGATGTATTAATGTACCGGAAGTTTGTGTTTTGATCGCAACTGTGAAGAAGCTGCAAGGAAGACAATTAACTAACAACACTTGATTTAATAGGTATGTATTTCTATATTTATAACGTATAACGAACTTTAAATTTATTTTTTAGTAGTCATCCCTTCCCATACTGAATTGTTTTTTTCAGGTATCCTTCACTGTATGCTGAACTGTTTTCAGAAAATGTTTGTTTTATCATCACTTTTTTTTATATGTCATAGTTCATTTTCAAGGTTTGATGGCAAATGACTTTATGTTTGGTCAAGTACTAGAAAAAAATAACCTTTATTTTTTTTCTACTTATTTGTTCATTTTGAAAAAAAATATGGTTGCCATGGTAACAGTTCAAAGAGTTAAAATTATGATTTTTTTCAAAATGTGCTTTTATATCCATGATAACAAATTTAGTTGGTTAAAAGCAAGTTCTGAAGTAAAAAAAAATTAACATGCAAACAAATTATTATTTTTTCATTCAGTAAAATAGTGTAAATGGTTCCTGTTGTTATAAACTTATGAATAAAAAAATGTTTTAGAAGAGAAAAGGGTTACCATAGCAACCATTATATAATTTCAAGTAAGCCGATATCTGAGCCTCCCTTTATTTAGTTTAAAAAAATGTTCTTAGTTTTATTAAAGTTATACAATTTCTTGAATGCTTTTTGTTAAACGATGATGACTGATGTACCCATATTTTGACTATTATATTTATTGTGTCTGTTTATTTAACGCATCAATGTAAAAATATCGGAAATTGATGAGACTCATTAAAGTGAGAGGGTTAGCGCTATAGAACCAGGTTTAATCCACCATTTTCTACATTTGAAAATGCCTGTACCAAGTCAGGAATATGACAGTTTTTGTCCATTCGTTTTTGATGCGTTTTGTTATTTGATTTTGCCATGTGATTATGGACTTTCCCAATTAATCTTCCTCTAAGTTCAGTATTTTTGTGATTTTACTTTTTAATATCTTGGTGATTTTTTTTAATAAAATTGAAATTTATGTATTGAACCACATGCATGTACACGTACCTTTGATATTTAATAAGCAACTTCTTGTCCCCGAATAGAACACAAAGCAGTGCAGCTATCTTCATACAAACAAGTTCAAACTAGCCAATTGACTAATGTATTATATATGATGTTACTCAATTAAGCACAAACACATGAATGGAGGAGCATCATTTATGAATCCAAAAACAATAACAAATCCAATACCGTACAACAAATCTAGAGAACCTGTTTGTTTTTTTTTGAAAATTCATTACATTTTATGAAGACGTTGTGTATCAGTTGGATGCCTTGTATTCACACTAGATTGAAGAAACCGATATGACAAGTAAGTTGTTTCAACTGGAAATCAGACTAAAGAAGCCGATTTGACCAGAATAAAGATATTAATGTCACGTTTTTGTTGATTGATGTTTGTCCTGATTCTCAAATTGTAATCCGTTCAGATACCTAAATATGACAATGATTAAAAAATAAGTTTAATTATGCAGAGAAAATATATTTTAAAAATGAACATACACGTATTTAAATTATTTAATCATAAAAATAATTGTTGGACAACAAATTGGCTTCATTCCTCTGTATTATTTCCATTTACAACGTTTTGGGCTGCCTCAGTTGCAAGTGTTTGCCTTTTGTAAGCGAGATTGTACTCCTGACATTTGTGATAGAGCCTGAAACAAAGATCAATGCAAAGAGCAACTCTCTGCACAATTAAATGAAGTTTCAGGTCCGGTCCTTCTACGTGTTTCTTCTGCATAGGCTAATAGGTCTCTTTTTACAGGTGTACACACTATACACGTGCACCTACGACTCTAATTTAGATAACTGCCAGTTGGAATGATTTTTTCTGCGAAATGTCTTCCAGTTAGTCTTTCAAACTGTTTACCTGAAGGACGGCCACCTGATTTTTAGCTCCATGATTTTCAACTAAATGTTTTATCAATTTCCGAGGGTCTTTTCTATTTGTGTCTATGTTTTCGGATGTGGATTACATATAAACAGGTTTGTGATCTAAATATTTTCTCTTTATTAACCACTGCTGCTTCTCCTTTTACTCTCAATTTTAAGTTTTTTAATTCATCAGGTTTACCTTTTCTGTTTGGTGTAACAGCAGTACTTGAAGCATCAACACCATTTCCCAAAGATCGGAAAATAGTTGCAGAGAGCTGTAATAATTGTCGCAATAAAGTTCCAAAATGTCCCCTTAGCAAGTTCATTGTAAGGTCGTAGGTTGCCCCATTTGAACTGTTTGGTATTGATGGTTTTCCAGTGTATAATTTAAATTTAGAAAATATCCGGTTTTTTAGTCACAAAAACATATATGCCATGAGTCCATATTTTCTAGGTTTGTCAGGATTATAAGTTTTAAATGACATGTTTCCTTGCTATTGAACCATGCATTTATCTATCGTTAAGTTTTGGCCTGGGGGGTGGGGGATGGGTCATGGCCATCTCTTTCTAAGTATATTGTTTTAACAAAAGATAAAAACGATCGCGTGCCATGGTATTGATTTAATTGGGTCGGTAGTTACGTTTAACTGACATACAAGAGTCATGGTAAACAATAAGGCAATAAATCGCCTAATTCCATTTAAGGATGTGTCAATCCACTTATTAAATCTTGAACATGCCCTAATATATTTGATGCAATAGATTGAGCTGCATACAAGTTTGTCTCTTGGACTATTCCTTGAATATTCTGATCATTTATAAAACTTTCAAAATATTTTATGGGAGATGTTTTATCATTTATTTCTCTGAAGCAACCCTGTGATCCACTGAAATTCAATGCTAGTAGGACATGTTCCCCTGCAACCAAGTTTTCGTTTATAACTACTTCAGGGTTTTCATTAACATCATCTAGGGCAAATCCTTCAAATTCATCAGAAACTATTTCATCTAAGTATTCCCGGAAATTAAGGTTATCTGCTATTCTTGTAATAAGAGAATGCATCGTTTCCAATGTGAACTATGACAACCATGGTGTCGCATGATTTTATTTTTACACCGGATGTTTTCAAAGTTTGTTAAAGTGTTTTGTTCTGTTTAATGGTTTCTGACAATAATTTTTAAAACCAGAAAAGTATACAATTCTTAATGAAATCTAATAATTAATTTGAACGAATTTTTATTGTTTAAAATCCGGTGTGCACTACGTGCGACTAGAACACGACTACTGACCATTTGCAAATATTCATGTTTGTTGTTGCGCCGAGTTTATTTAAATAGATGAAAATTATTAAATAATGTGTTCAGCACAATAGATGAAAATTATTAAATAATGTGTTCAGCACATTTAAATAGAGATACTTACATAACAAAATTTATTCCACGAAAAAATGCAACTTTCAATGCACAAAAACACGGTGAATCTTTATTCAACTTTAAAATCCGAAAGAACCAAGTTGCTCGCTGTTAAATGCCTCGTTTTCAACTTTTTTTATGAGACAGAAATATACTGCCTATTCAATACCATTCTTTTGTTTGAAAATCGCATAATTCTTTTACAACTAAATCATTGTGATATTTTGATTAATATAAGTTTTAAAAAATACTGCTTTTATTGAAAGTCCGATTGTTTCTTAGTCAATCAATTCGAAACGGATTGGATGCTAAAAGTAAGTGCTTGTTTTGGATAATGGAAAAATAACCTTGACAAAGTATACAATTATTAAAGCGACAATTTTAAGGTTTTCCCAATGTATGAAACCCTGCAAGGTAAGTCCCACCCACATTCTTTCGTTTCTTTCATTTACTTGTCAATACAAATTCAAATTTTGTATCGTGATTAAAGCAGTGTAAAGATTTTCTACAAAAGACAGTATTTGAAATTGGAGTAATTACTTGTTAATTCTTACACCAAAAATGTGAAGCGTCATTTATCATTGAGGCCGTAATATTACGCCCCCCCCGCACGAGACCAGAGAAGTGTCAAGGCCGTAATATTACAGCCCCCGCATGACAAGGGTTAATCAACAAACTCCTACTTTGACAGGACACACTGAAGTATAAATGGTTAAAGAACATTTTGTTTGAACACATTACCAATGTAGATTTATGTAAATGCTAATGATATCTTTGTTAAATGTGTTCTGGTCTCGAACATGATACGTTCCAGTTAGTCGTTTTCCCTGAACGACATGTGTTCCAAACATTGTTTATAAAAAGCAACAAGTGGATTACGCTATAATATCAACACTTTTGAGGATGTGTTCGTGCATATCTGGAGAACGAAGAGCAAAATTTCGCAGTTCCATTAACTTAAGAGATAACATCTTACTTTACATAGATAAATTCAGCCGTATAGGAAAAGCAAAATGAGAATGTTGAATTTGATGTATGCCTTTTTGTGCTACTTTGTTACATTTGTTGTTTATGTAGTGATATTAAGATGATAACACAATATTGACTGTTGTACCCCTATTTTTGACATTTTTACTCTTTGAGTATGTTTGTTTTGTTCATACATCGTTGACAATGTAATGGAATTTGATGCGACTGTCATACAAGTGAGAGGTTTAGCTAGCTATAAAACCAGGTTCAATCCACCATTTTCTACATTAGAAAATGCCTGTACCAAGTCAGGAATGTGACAGTTGTTATCCATTCGTTTGATGTGCTTGGACTTTTGATTTTGCCTTTTGATTTTCCTTTTTGAATTTTCCTCGGAGTTCAGTATTTTTGTGTTTTTACTTTTTACCCTGCACTAATAGCTCTAATAATGCTGAAAAATATAAAAACTCTTAAGGAATATCGACATGATCAATAATTTGTTTACTCGTAAACTTTATATTTGACATTTTAGAACATACGGGTGATGGATTACAAAGTTAAAGAGTAGTTTAAAATGGGAGCTTAAACAGTTGTAGATGACTGAAATAATGTTTTGATATACCCAAAGTATCAGTGTTACATTAGCACTGACTCCTACTACTAACAGCATAAACATAGGGTATTTTATGTTTTATGTTTGATAATGACTATCTGAAGTGTAATGCAGGCTGAAGATTATAGAAAAATATTGGTGATAAACGAGCCGTAGACATCAGTTTTTTGTAAAGAAATTCAGGACAGTGCTTGACTTAAAATGTTGCAAACGATGAGTTAAAACTACTTGAAAAGTAATATGTTTATTTTCAAAGTGAAGAAACTATTGTATGATTTATTATTTAGACAAATTTAACCAATTAAATCATTATAGTAATTTGCAAATCGTTGTCAAATGTTATATTTCTAACTTGTATAAAAGAGTGACGAAAGAAACCAAAGGGACAGTCAAACTCATAAATCTAAAACAAACTGACAACGCCATGGCTAAAAATGAAAAAGACAAACAGAAAAACAATAGTACACATGACACAACATAGAAAACCAAAGAACAAACAACACGAACCCCACCAAAAACTAGGGGTGATCTCAGGTGCTCCGGAAGGGTAAGCAGATCCTGCTCCACATGTGGCACCCGTCGTGTTGCTTATGTGATTACAAATCCGGTAAATAGTCTAATTCTAAAATTCATGAAAGGGAAGGGGATTGTAGTTACGACGTAAGGAACATATCCGATATCATTTGTGAAACGGTTATTCTAAAGTTACTTCAATGTTTGACATTGTAATGTGATTTTGTGAATGTTGCCTCTTTTTAATCATATGCATTGTTATTTTTACAAGACCACAAGAATGTTAAGGAGAATGGAAACTTTTTTCTGAAACATGTTAAAAAAAAGGGGGTTTCCGAAGTTTTTACACTATGTGTTTTCTGGACATTAACACATATTTCTTTGGGAAAACATTCCGGCGTTTCAGAAATGTTACAAGGCTTGTCCAAAAGGGCATGCTAAAAATTCAAACAATAGGTGTTCAAGGAGTGCCCCCTATCCATTCAAAAATAACCCCAGGGTTTCGAAAGATTTCACCATGATGTGCCGTTGGGGGTTTTTTTTCATATTCAATTTTTAAATTTTTAATGAATTTGTATACTTCGCTATACTATCGTATATCAGTATTAAAATAAA
>CM034360.1:60261066-60467713 GCA_019925275.1 Mytilus edulis | reverse complement strand
TTCAATTTTGTCGTAAAAAATAACGTAAGCTCTTGTATGAAGGTATGTAAAATTATGCATTCATGTACTTTTGCGTGATGTTGCGAACTTGTGGCATTTGTGTTTAGCGTTGATGTTTGTACTTAGATAAATTTTGCTATTGGCTGTATTTTTTTTCTAAATTAAATAAATAATCATTAGAATTAACGATTTCTGTTTCGAAGGTTATTGGAATCAACAAGTTTTGTGCCGCTCTCCCCATTTTTCGTTGAATTTCTGGAATATTCCGGAGACGGCACTACTATGTCCTGCTAGAATCGATTTCAGCTGTAAATTCATCCTGGTCACTTGACACCAATATCGTTAAGAGGTTCACTTGACACCAATATCGTTAAGAGGTTACATCGGACAACTATATAGCTTACAATAACAAAAGCGAATAGAATGTATGTATATCTATTTTGACTATAATGTCAACACGTGACACTTACGTAACATTACAATGATTAACAACAGCGGAAACTTGATCAATTACTCCTTAACATATTGTCTAAGTATCGGTCCCCAATACGATTGTAATACGTAAGTAAGCGTAGCATTGAGTCCGAATTAAGTGAACGCTCGTGTGCGTCTGTCACTATCAGTTTGGGAGGGATAAATCCTACTTTGTAAAGAATCACTCTGATTCAAACAAAAAATTCTCTGAAATCGATATTATCAAGATGCTTGATTTCTTGATTGACAACATATTTGTTACGTTCGGAGGACGTGTTTTTCAACAGACTGTCGGCATACCAATGGGAACAAACTGTGCCCCTCTACTTGCTGACTTGTTTCTTTATTATTATGAGGCTGACTTCATGCAGGAACTTCTTAGGAAGAAAGATAAGAAGTTAGCAATATCCTTTAACTCTACTTTCCGCTATATAGATGACGTTCTTTCACTAAACAATTCAAAATTTGGTGACTATGTGGAACGCATCTATCCCATCGAATTGGAGATAAAGGATACTACAGATACAGTTAAGTCAGCTTCATATCTTGACTTACATCTAGAAATTGACAATGAGGGTCGGTTGAAGACAAAACTTTACGACAAAAGAGATGATTTCAGCTTTCCAATTGTGAACTTTCCATTTCTAAGTAGCAACATTCCAGCAGCACCTGCATACGGGGTATATATCTCTCAATTGATACGATATTCCCGTGCTTGCATTTCCTATCATGATTTTCTTGATAGAGGGTTACTGCTCACAAGGAAGCTATTAAATCAAGAGTTCCAAATGGTGAAGTTGAAATCATCCCTTCGTAAATTTTACGGACGCCATCACGAGTTGGTTGACCGTTATGGAATAACCATTTCACAAATGATATCGGATATGTTCCTCACGTCGTAACTACAATCCCCTTCCCTTTCATGAATTTGACCTACCGAATTAGACTATTTACCGGATTTGTAATCACATAAGCAACACGACGGGTGCCGCATGTGGAGCAGGATCTGCTTACCCTTCCGGAGCACCTGAGATCACCCCTAGTTTTTGGTGGGGTTCGTGTTGTTTATTCTTTAGTTTTCTATGTTGTGTCATGTGTACTATTGTTTTTCTGTTTGTCTTTTTCATTTTTAGCCATGGCGTTGTCAGTTTGTTTTAGATTTATGAGTTTGACTGTCCCTTTGGTATCTTTCGTCCCTCTTTTGGTAAGTAAATGATTCGCAGGTAATAAATACGGAAATTTGGTATTCTCTAAAATGATTCCGCTGTGAATCCTTCCATTGCATCTCAAAAAGCTACCGTCATCTATGAAGAGTCACAATTGTCTAGTGCTAGGATATTGCCTTGTGTTTTTATCTCAGATGTTTGGTATATCGGTATATTGGTAGTTAAATATGAACCGCTGAACGTAAGCAGTTACTCAAATCACTTTCCTGAAAATTTCAATATTTCCAATTGTCTATAACGTTACTGATATCATAGTGATCAGTATGAACTTCATTGTTTAGAAATTCCTCGTCTTCGTTTTTTTCTGTAATTGTCAATACCGTTAACTAATTCTGTCTTTTTTTAAAGGACACTATCGATGTATTGATCGACGTCAATTCCTCGTGTTAAGAGATTGGTTGGGTTGCATTCTTTTGGGCAATATCTCCATTAATGTTGATTTTGTAGATTTTGTTATTCCTCGCGCTCGATTCACAAAAAATCGTTTAAACAGTTTCGATGTTTTAACCAGTGCAATACTATACAGCTATCCGACCAGAAAGCCACGTTTTTACATTAGAAGGTCGATTTTACATGAAAAGCTAGTCTAGTTCCAATAACTGCGGCCATAAGTTCTAGTTGCGGTTATGTAAGGGTTTTCACTTGCGCTAATCTGCTTTTCTCAATCACTAACGTAATTTCGGTTCCGTTGTTCAGATAGTCAGTCGCAAAATACGTGTAGTTCAAGGTATACCGAAGATTAGATGAAACAAAGGAGAATACAAAATTCGATCAAGTAGAAGTCATTACAACACTAGGAAAACTTGTGCAAACACAAACATTGTTTTAGGACTTGAATGAACAAATTCTAAAGTTAACGGAACCGGAAGATGTGGTAAATTAGATTATTTCATTCAGATGAATTTTCGGTTAATATGATAACCTTGATTTGACACGTACGTAAGTTCATACAAATGTCCAAAATCCTGCAGTCCCGTCACATTGAATCAAATACTAAAGTACTAGAACGCACACTTTAAATCCAAAACTATACCGTTTGTTTCAAACGCAAAACATAGCAAACCTACACAACGCACTGTCGTTTGAAAACCAGTTTGCCCAAGCCATTCCACAATCAACACGCAATAAAGTACATTTCCTGCAACTTTTAATCAGAGTAACGTACAAAAACTTACGCTTCCAACTTTCGAAGGCACGATTTCAGAATGGCAAATCTTCTGGGACTCATGTGAGTCGTCCGTACATCTTAACTAGTTTCTTACAAATATACAAAAGTGTAACTGCTTGAAAGCTCATGAAGTAGAACACGAAGCACTAGATTTTGAAATTCCTTCGCCTATAAATCAGTAAACAAGCTTACGAAGTTTTTTACGATCAAATTGGAGGTAGCGTCAAGGTCTAGAAACTTTAGGTAAGACACATGAAACATACGGCACACTACTTCTTCCCATTATTATCTACAAATTACCCGTTGAAGTCAGAAAATATCTCGCGCGAGGACATAGAACAAAAACGTTGGTATAACGGACCTCCCTGAAAGCATATTAGACGATATCGTTATACCGGACACAGGACAAAAGAGTCGACATCCGAAATTGGTGAAATCTAAATCTTACAAGAATATTGAGACTAGACCTAGCGTTTAATGTCACGAAATACATCCACCAACTCATTGCAGTAAAACAGCCGACACATAATGCCGTATGAACAAATTTGTTATCTTTAACTACCTTGGTATACACAGACTAAACGAATGTAAATCTAAACGCACATTGTAATGAGAAACACCACACAAACTAATGTAATGCAAGTTAAACCCACTATCTTCGAATTCGCCCAACGTTCAACTCGTGAATGACATTGATGATACGGAACATAAAACTACTATTTTGTATTCTCAACGGACAGAATTGCAATCGAATGTACTTTTGAAAACTGCCGTGGCACAAGTAGGCTCAAATCAGTTCTTTATCGATACGGATATTCTTTTTGACGAAGGAGTGCAAACATCTTTTGAAACGCAAAACTTAACTAAATTTACAGATAGCGGGAACATAAATAATATATTAATCGGCATTTGGAGGTGCAGAGAAAAACGTGAGACACATAGAAAAGTCAACAATCTATCTGAAAACCGATGTAGGACACGTATTGTCAATCAAAGTACTGATAGTACAGATGATCGGCATGCCTATACAGAATCACATACGTAATATTGATACACAGAACGGTTATTTGCTTGGTTTAAAGATAGCGCACACGGTGACAAAGCACGATTCATTCGAGATATCGTTGCTGGTAGGCGCATATCACTACGGAGACATTGTTAAAGATTATATATTCCGTGTAAACGATCCTACCGCCGTGAAATCCAATATCGGATAAATGCTTTCGGTACTTACATACGGTAAGAAAACAAACACGTCGAAGACTAGTATGTGTAATGTTCTAGTATCACACAAAGTTAAAGAATTCAATCTGGAGAGATTTTGGAATTTAGATTCAATAGGAATAAATAGTAGGGAGGTAGACGAAGACGACAATGCATATATTTAAGTCTATCAGGACAGATCAATTGAGTTCTGAGAAAACAAATATTCCGCTATGTTACCTTGAAAACGTGATGAATTGCCTATAAATTAAGCAGTCACGAACAGAAGGACAGAAAACGTCCTTCAAAGACTTACTCAAAACTCAGATATGTTAAAAAAGTACGGAACATTATGCAAGAACAGGAACGAAGAGGATTCATAGAGAAGGTATATGAAACAGATGAACTTAAGAAAAGTATCACTACATTCCTTATCATCCTGTACAGAAGGAATCAAGCACTATGCCTATCAAAATTGTTTACGACTGCATTTGTCGACATCGCATAATTCGCAAAGTTTGAATGACTGATTTGTATGTGGACAACATTCTGTTAAGTTTACAGAACGAGGGTGGGCTGACTATAAGGAAGGGAGATCAATGATGGAGGAAACTGGATTCTATCTACGATCCTGGACGTCAAACCGTGTGGATATACGTAAGCTAGCTAAAACGGAAAAAGTACTACTATATGCGGACAAAACACAAAAGTACTTGGTATGTTATGGAATAGCTGATTCGATGATCTGATGTACCAGAAATTAATACGGCCGCTTTGTGAAAAATTGTGCAAATCATGCTACAGGAATAAAATTTGGCATAGACTCAGCTCATCTTTTATTCAAGATAAGGAGGCATTTGAAAAAAATGTCTCACATCCGGTAAAAATCTTAAATGGCCGACATCATACTTAAATCATCCAAATATCAGAGGCTAGTGTAAGTGTGTGAAAAGCGGTTTTTATCATGCTGATATAATAATATTTGGAACAAACCTTTGTTATGTACTACTTTTGGATATTTTATATAGATTAGATGTCTTTTAAAACCCTACTTTCGGTAAAATCCGACATGGCGGACATTGTACTAAAATAAGCTTATTTTTAAAGAAGGGTATTGCTACTATCATTAAATTGTTCAGGAACCTTTCTTGATGCTGCTAATGGATACAATACATAAGACATATGTCTTTAAAAGCATTACTTCAGGTTATAGTCAAACTGGCGGACATGAAACATCATTATTTTACTTTAATATTCAACTTTATTTCAAAATGTAAAGAAACTGGGTTTTTTTGTGCTGGTCAGTTACCATTTGGTTTTGGCTTTAAGTTATCTTCTAAACCACCTATTGTATTCTATAGATAATGATTAAATACAAAGCTAACACTTCCGGTATATAAAACCAATTTGGAGTAAATTTCAAAGATGAGTCCTCAGTCCATATCTTCGAAATAGAGCTTTTATTTGGATAGATTGATGAAAATCAGATAAAATCACTGTAGTACTAAAACATCTTTAAAAGTACAGATCATTTATTGCCGCAAATATTCACAATCGGAAAGCTGATTTTCCTCATTTACTAAGACAGCGGCGGTATTGGTTTTTACATCAATAATGTACAAGCTCCTGATAAGGTGAAGAGGCCTCACAAAGAGTTGTCCAAAGGGGTTCCAATGTTTCATATTTTCCCCGCCATTATAAGCGTCTGGAATAGTAAGCATAGAAACCAAATCTCAAGCTTGTTACTCATCCACACCCGCCATGGTATATTGCACGTTTTACATGATGAAAAACATTAGACCGAGTCGTTCAAATATCATCAATAAGTCTACCACTTTCAAAAACATGTTTTCTTGCTTCGTAAACCCCATCTGATAAGTTTGTTCGATCTTACTACAAAACCACGTATCGTTTTATCAATGGCATTATCAAATCCATATCTGGTGATGTTGGCTGATCAATCATCATTCTAAATCATTAAGTCACATCTTCAAACGCCATCCATGTCAACAACGAAGTTCCCTTTCAAGTAAACGTGCACTTGAAAGGTCACGGATAGATTATATCTAAGGCTTTTTCCACTTCCAAATACAAGCCAAAGTTCATCTGCCCCCATGTCACGGAATAATGACACAGCAATGACAGCAGCATCAGTATCGACTGTTCAAGTCATGAGTCAGTTAAGTCTGTGAATCAATGCATCAGACACATGTTTTTTTTGTATATTGATTCTATAGTATAAGCCTATTCATTTTAACATGGGGCTAAACTTGAAACACCATCATGTGGTGAATAACACAAAACATCCTGAGCATTTGTTGCTACAACTAACTCTTCCTCAAAATCTATTGAGCAAGCGCCTGTGAATAAAAACTAAAAAGTTCTTTCTTAATGTCGTCATCTCTCAGAAAACTTTACCAATTTTGAGATTTGTTTCGACTCTGGATTCGTCTTTTTATTCTCTTACCCCTAAGTGTATTTCTTTTTTCTTGTGGCAGCATTCAAACTACCGGTATTGTCTATATATGCATTCATCCACTGTTACAGTTTCAAGTTGTTTCATAACGAGTATGCTGATAGGGTATTATGCCCTTATCTTAAAAAGCATGAAACTATTATGATAAAGTCTTGGATGCATATGACAGTTGTAGCAACACATGTTCAGGATATTCTATCTTTACCGCCGTGATGCGTTTCAAGTTAAACACCATATTAATACATATGTATTAAAAGGCTGACACTAGAATCATGGTGCATGTGTCTGATGCAGTGAAACACGAAATTAAACAAGTCATTATTCGAACAGTCGTTACTGATGATGCTGTCATTACTGTTTCGCTATTCCGTGACATAGGGTAGACGAACTATGGATTGTGTTTAAGAGGAGGAAAAGCTTTTAATATATATAAATGACCTTCCAAATGCACTCGCGATTAGGGATCACACACAAATATTGTGATCCATTTTCCGGTTGTGATACGGTTCTCTGTTTTCTTGAAAAGGGGGAAAAAGACTGTTTGGGAGACATTGATAGCATTTGAAGATGTGACTTTAACTTAAAGAATGATAATTGATCCGCCTAAATCACCGGTGTTTACTGTAAGATAGCAAATAATAATCATATGGGGTTAGCATGGTTAACAAAGCAAGAAATATCTATTTACGCAACAGGGTAGGTTAATTGAGGTTATCAACTTAGTCTAGTCTTTTCCAGCATGCAAAATGTACAATATACTAAGACACGTGTTTAGGGGACGAGCCTGAAATTGGCTCGTATGCTACTAAGTCCAGGCGCTAATGGATGACGACGAGACAAAGAGGATCACTTTTAAAAAACTCTTTCTGAGGGCTCATCATGTTGTCAGAAGCTTGCACATTGTGGATGTAAGAAAGGTTGTCGCGGTTGTTTTTAATGAGGAAAATCAAGTCTCCCGTGCCCTGCGTCGTGTGCATGTGGTGGTAACTGGGAATTTACACGTTTTTTTTTGCCAAATAGTGGTAATTTTTAAAAGGTTTAGTACTTAAGTGATTTTATTTTTATTAAATCAATCTATCAAAAGCTCTACATCGAACATATGGAGTGAGGACTCATCTTTGACATTTACGCCAAATTGGTTTTTTTTACCGGAAGTGTTAACTTTGTATTTAAATATTAACTACAGAATATGATAAGTGGTTTAGAGGATAAATTAAAGCCTAAAGTTGATGACCACCACAAAAAAAAACCCACTTTCTTGTCATTTTGAAAAAATAAATAAATATCAAAATAAAAAAATGACATATTTATGTCCTCCATTTTGAATATTACCGGAAGAAAGGATTTTTAAGACATATATCTTATACATTGTATCCCTTGGAAGCATCAAAGAAATGTTCCTGTACAATTTAATGATAGTAACAATACGTTAAAACACATTTCAATCCCCCTCCCTAAAAAATAAGCTTATTATAGTCAATGTTCGCCATATTGGATTCTACCGAAAGTAGGGTTTTTAGAGACATTTTATCTATATAATATATCCAAAAGTATTACATAACAAAGGTTTGTACCAAATATTATTATAGCAGCATGCTGATAGATCCTTTTCACATACTGTGGATTCATTATTATTCGTGGGATACCAATTTTTCGTGGATTTCGTTGGTACAGGCAAACCACGAAATTTGATGTTCAACGAATGACAAATTTTACAAAGGCTTGTACTAGTATGCAGACTTCGGTAAAACCACGAAATTAAATATACACGAATATGTAAGTTTCCCTGAATCCACGAAAATTGGTACCCACGAAAATAAATGAATCCACAGTACTAGCCTTCTATATTGGGCCGATTAAAGTATGATGTCCGCCATTTTTTATTTAACCGGCAGTGAGACATTTTTTTCAAATGCCTTCTTATCTGAAATAAAAGAGTAATATTTCAGGCAGGTCTATGCCAATGTTCATGCTTATATCAGGATGTGCACAACTCGTCTGAAATATACTTGTGGCCGCCGGACTAAATGTGATATTCCAATACTAGACATTGTAACAAAAAGTGAGATTTTGAAAATTCTTCGAAAAAATACGATCCACTTAGAATACTTAGCCCGGTCACAATACGAACAAAGAAGCTCATACAGGATCTATGGAAAAGTGGATTGAATTGGGATAAACACGTTTCGGAAAACTCTAAGGATTACTGTAGCAAGCGACTTTGGGAAAGCGACACACAACGTATTTCCGAGATATTATTTCTCCGGTAATTCTATTTCGGAATAGTCTGGTAACAGCGCTTCTGTCTTCTGTTCTCCGATCTGACTGATTTCATTTTTTCGAGATCCAGGGTCACGGTATCATAAATAAAGATGATAGTTAAGGCAATATGTACTACAACAACTGTTCAGCCAGTACATTAAATATACATATTCGTATTCCAAGGCGAAGTCACTGACAGTACGACGTCGACAATGGACAAGTACAATAAATCGGACGTTATGCTCCCGCGATAGGTTAACCAATAATGGCTAACGTGGAGAATCTCTTAGTATGGCCAGTCAACAATAGTTAATTTCAATTTTAACCCTCTTCTGAAAAATCTTACGGGTCTAATGGCATCAGTGCTTTTATCCATTTTAAAGGTAATAACTACCTTTGTCCCTGTTATCGTGGCCCTAGTGGAGAATCTTTTAGTTTTGCTAGTCGGCAACAGTTCAATAAACCCCTTTCCCTTTGCTGACTGACTCGTACGGGTCTAGGGCATAAGTGTTATGGGTCATTCTAGAGTCAATATCAACTTCTACCTCTGGTATAATTGTCGATGTGGAGAATCTCTTACCTTGGCCAGCCGGCAATAGTTCAGTTCGAATTTGTTGTAAACCGGTATCCCATATCCCCACTTTTAATCCTCTACTTACTTACTCATACGGGTCTAGGGTATAAGTGCTATGGGTCATTTTAAAGTCAATAAGTACCTCTTCCTCTGGTATTATTGCCTACGGGGACAATCTCTTCGTTTGGCCAGCCGGCAATAATTCATTTCGAATTTGTGATATCCTTGGGTACCCCCTCCTTATCCTTTCCTGACTAACTCTTACGGGTCTAGGGCACAAGTACTATCGGCCATTTTAGAGGCAGTACCAACCTTTACCTCTGGTATAATGGTCGATGTGGAGAATCTTTTAGTTTGGCCAGCCGGCAATAGTTCAGTTCGAATTCGTTGTTAACCGGAATACCATATCCCCCCTTTTAACCTTCTACTAACAAACTTGTACGGGTCTAAGGTAAAGTGCTATGGGCCATTTTAAAGGCAATAAGTACCTCTTCCTCTGATATCATTGCCCACGTGGAGAATCTCTTCGTTTGGCCAGCCGGCAATAGTTCATTTTCGAATTTGTGATATACCAGGGTACCCCCCTTATCCTTTCCTGACTAACTCGTACGGGTCTAGGGGATAAGTGCTATGAGCCATTTTATAGGCAATATCAACCTCTACCTCTGGTATGATGGTCGATGTGGAGAATCTCTTAGTTTGGCCAGCCGGCAATAGTTCAGTTCGAATTCGTTGTAAACCGGAATACCATATCCCCCCTTTTAACCTTCTACTGACAAACTCGTACGGGTCTAGGGTACAAGTGCTATGGGCCATTTTAAAGGCAATAAGTACCTCTTCCTCTGGTATAATTGCCCACGTGGAGAATCTCTTCGTTTGGCCAGCCGGCAATAGTTCATTTTAGAATTTGTGATATACCAGGGTACCCCCCTTATCCTTTCCAGACTAATTCGTACGGGCTAGGGCATAAGTGCTCTGGGCCATTTTAATAGGCAATACCAACCTCTACCTCTGGTATGATGTTCGATGTGGAGAATCTCTTAGTTTGGCCAGCCGGCAATAGTTCAGTTCGAATTCGTTGTAAACCGGAATACCATATCCCCCCTTTTAGCCTTCTACTGACAAAATCGTACGGGTCTAGGGTACAAGTGTTATGGGCCATTTTAAAGGCAATAAGTACCTCTTCCTTTGGTATCATTGCCCACGTGGAGAATCTCTTCGTTTGGCCAGCCGGCAATAGTTCATTTTAGAATTTGTGATATACCAGGGTACCCCCCTTATCCTTTCTAGACTTACTCGTACGGGTCTAGGGCATAAGTGCTCTGAGCCATTTTATTGGCAATACCAACCTCTACCTCTGGTATGATGGTCGATGTGGAGAATATCTTAGTTTGGTCAGCCGGCAATAGTTCATTTTAGAATTTGTGATATACCAGGGTACCCCCCTTATCCTTTCCAGACTAACTCGTACGGGTCTAGAGCATAAGTGCTATGGGCCATTTTATAGGCCATACAAACCTCTACCTCTGGTATGATGTCGATGTGGAGAATCTCTTAGTTTGGCCAGCCGGCAATAGTTCAGTTCGAATTCGTTGTAAACCAGAATACCATATCCCCCCTTTTAACCTTCTACTGACAAACTCGTACGGGTCTAGGGTACAAGTGCTATGGGCCATTTTAAAGGCAATAAGTACCTCTTCCTCTGGTATCATTGCCCACGTGTAGAATCTCTTCGTTTGGCCAGCCGGCAATAGTTCATTTCGAATTTGTGATATACCAGGGTACCCCCCTTATCCTTTCCTGACTAACTCGTACGGGTCTAGGGCATAAGTGCTCTGAGCCATTTTATAGGCAATACCAACCTCTACCTCTGGTATGATGGTTGATGTGGAGAATCTCTTAGTTTGGCCAGCCGGCAATAGTTCAGTTCGAATTCGTTGTAAACCGGAATACCATATCCCCCCTTTCAACCCTCTACTGACAAACTCGTACGGGTCTAGGGTACAAGTGCTATGGGCCATTTTAAAGGCAATAAGTACCTCTTCCTCTGGTATAATTGCCCACGTGGAGAATCTCTTCGTTTGGCCAGCCGGCAATAGTTCATTTTAGAATTTGTGATATACCAGGGTACCCCCTATCCTTTCCAGACTAATTCGTACGGGCTAGGGCATAAGTGCTCTGGGCCATTTTATAGGCAATACCAACCTCTACCTCTGGTATGATGGTCGATGTGGAGAATCTCTTAGTTTGGCCAGCCGGCAATAGTTCAGTTCGAATTCGTTGTAAACCGGAATACCATATCCCCCCTTTTAGCCTTCTACTGACAAATCGTACGGGTCTAGGGTACAAGTGCTATGGGCCATTTTAAAGGCAATAAGTACCTCTTCCTTGGTATCATTGCCCACGTGGAGAATCTCTTCGTTTGGCCAGCCGGCAATAGTTCATTTTAGAATTTGTGATATACCAGGGTACCCCCCTTATCCTTTCCAGACTAACTCGTACGGGTCTAGGGCATAAGTGCTCTGGGCCATTTTATAGGCAATACCAACCTCTACCTCTGGTATGATGGTCGATGTGGAGAATCTCTTAGTTTGGCCAGCCGGCAATAGTTCAGTTCGAATTCGTTGTAAACCGGAATACCATATCCCCCTTTTAACCTTCTACTGACAAACTCGTACGGGTCGAGGGTACAAGTGCTATGGGCCATTTTAAAGGCAATAAGTACTTCTTCCTCTGGTATAATTGCCCACGTGGAGAATCTCTTCGTTTGGCCAGCCGGCAATAGTTCATTTTCGAATTTGTGATATACCACGGTACCCCCCTCATCCTTCCCTGACTAACTCGTACGGGTCTAGGGCATAAGTGCTATCGGGCCATTTTATAGGCAATACCAACCTCTACCTCTGGTATGATGGTTGATGTGAGAATCTCTTAGTTTTGGCCAGCCGGCAATAGTTCAGTTCGAATTCGTTGTAAACCGGAATACCATATCCCCCCTTTTAACCCTCTACTGACAAACTCGTACGGGTCTAGGATACAAGTGCTATGGGCCATTTTAAAGGCAATAAGTACTTCTTCCTCTGGTATCATTGCCCACGTGGAGAATCTCTTTCGTTTGGCCAGCCGGCAATAGTTCATTTTCGAATTTGTGATATACCAGGGTACCCCCCTTATCCTTTTCAAGACTAACTCGTACGGGTCTAGGGCATAAGTGCTATGGGCCATTTTATAGGCCATACCAACCTCTACCTCTGGTATGATGGTCGATGTGGAGAATCTCTTAGTTTGGCCAGTCGGCAATAGTTCAGTTCGAATTCGTTGTAAACCGGAATACCATATCCCCCTTTTAACCTTCTACTGACAAACTCGTACGGGTCGAGGGTACAAGTGCTATGGGCCATTTTAAAGGCAATAAGTACTTCTTCCTCTGGTATAATTGCCCACGTGGAGAATCTCTTCGTTTGGCCAGCCGGCAATAGTTCATTTTCGAATTTGTGATATACCACGGTACCCCCCTCATCCTTCCCTGACTAACTCGTACGGGTCTAGGGCATAAGTGCTATCGGCCATTTTATAGGCAATACCAACCTCTACCTCTGGTATGAATGGTTGATGTGGAGAATCTCTTAGTTTGGCCAGCCGGCAATAGTTCAGTTCGAATTCGTTGTAAACCGGAATACCATATCCCCCCTTTTAACCCTCTACTGACAAACTCGTACTGGTCTAGGGTACAAGTGCTATAGGCCATTTTAAAGGCAATAAGTACCTCTTCCTCTGGTATCATTGCCCGCGTGGAGAATCTCTTCGTTTGGCCAGCCGGAAATAGTTCATTTTAGAATTTGTGATATACCAGGGTAACCCCCCTTATCCTTTCCAGACTAATTCGTACGGATCTAGGGCATAAGTGCTCTGGGCAATTTTATAGGCAATGCCAACCTCTACCTCTGATATGATGGTCGATGTGAAGAATCTCTTAGTTTGGCCAGCCGGCAATAGTTCAGTTCGAATTCTTTGTAAACCGGAATACCATATCCCCCCTTTTAACCCTCTACTGACAAACTCGTACGGGTCTAGGATTCAAGTGCTATGGGCCATTTTAAAGGCAATAAGTACCTCTTCCTCTGGTATCATTGCCCACGTGGAGAATCTCTTCGTTTGGCCAGCCGACAATAGTTCATTTTCGAATTTGTGATATACCAGGGTACCCTCCTTATCCTTTCAAGACTAACTCGTACGGGTCTAGGGCATAAGTGCTATGGGCCATTTTATAGGCCATACCAACCTCTACCTTTGGTATGATGGTCGATGTGGAGAATCTCTTAGTTTGGCCAGTCGGCAATAGTTCAGTTCGAATTCGTTGTAAACCGGAATACCATATCCCCCCTTTTAACCTTCTACTGACAAACTCGTACGGGTCGAGGTACAAGTGCTATAGGCCATTTTAAAGGCAATAAGTACCTCTTCCTCTGGTATCATTGCCCGCGTGGAGAATCTCTTCGTTTGGCCAGCCGGAAATAGTTCATTTTAGAATTTGTGATATACCAGGGTACCCCCCTTATCCTTTCCAGACTAATTCGTACGGTCTAGGGCATAAGTGCTCTGGCCATTTTATAGGCAATCCAACCTCTACCTCTGTATGATGGTCGATGTGGAGAATCTCTTAGTTTGCCAGCCGGCAATAGTTCAGTTCGAATTCGTTGTAAACCGAATACCATATCCCCCTTTTAACCTCTACTGACAAACTCGTACGGGTCTAGGTACATTGCTATAGGCCATTTTAAAGGCAATAAGTACCTCTTCCTCTGGTATCATTGCCCAAGTGGAGAATCTCTTCGTTTGGCCAGCCGCAATAGTTCATTTTCGAATTTGTGATATACCAGGTACCCCCCTTATCCTTTCAAGACTAACTCGTACGGGTCTAGGGCATAAGTGCTATGGCCATTTTATAGGCATACCTACCTCTACCTCTGGTATGATGGTCGATGTGGAGAATCTCTTAGTTTGGCCAGCCGGCAATAGTTCAGTTCGAATTCGTTGTAAACCGGAATACCATATCCCCCCTTTTAACCTTCTACTGACAAACTCGTACGGGTCTAGGTACAAGTGCTATGGGCCATTTTAAAGGCAATAAGTACCTCTTCCTTGGTATCATTGCCCACGTGGAGAATCTCTTCGTTTGGCCAGCCGGCAATAGTTCATTTTCGAATTTGTGATATACCACGGTACCCCCCTTATCCTTCCTGACTAACTCGTACGGGTCTAGGGCATAAGTGCTCGGCCATTTTATAGGCAATACCAACCTCTACCTCTGGTTGATGGTGATGTGGAGAATCTCTTAGTTTGGCCAGCCGGCAATAGTTCATTTCGAATTCGTTGTAAACCGGAATACCATATCCCCCCTTTTAACCCTCTACTGACAAACTCGTACGGGTCTAGGTACAAGTGCTATAGGCCATTTTAAAGGCAATAAGTACCTCTTCCTCTGGTATCATTGCCCCGTGGAGAATCTCTTCGTTTGGCCAGCCGGCAATAGTTCATTTTAGAATTTGTGATATACCAGGGTACCCCCCTTATCCTTTCCAGACTAATTCGTACGGGTCTAGGCATAAGTGCTCTGGGCCATTTTATAGGCAATACCAACCTCTACCTCTGGTATGATGGTCGATGTGGAGAATCTCTTAGTTTGGTCCAGCCGGCAATAGTTCAGTTCGAATTCGTTGTAAACCGGAATACCATATCCCCCCTTTAACCTCTACTGACAAACTCGTACGGGTCTAGGGTACAAGTGCTATGGGCCATTTTAAAGGCAATAAGTACCTCTTCCTCTGGTATCATTGCCCACGTGGAGAATCTCTTCGTTTGGCCAGCCGGCAATAGTTCATTTTCGAATTTGTGATATACCACGGTACCCCCCTTATCCTTTCCCTGACTAACTCGTACGGGTCTAGGGCATAAGTGCTATCTGGCCATTTTATAGGCAATACCAACCTCTACCTCTGGTTATGATGGTGATGTGGAGAATCTCTTAGTTTGGCCAGCCGGCAATAGTTCAGTTCGAATTTGTTGTAAACCGGAATACCATATCCCCCCTTTTAACCCTTCTACTGACAAACTCGTACGGGTCTAGGATACAAGTGCTATAGGCCATTTTAAAGGCAATAAGTACCTCTTCCTCTGGTATCATTGCCCACGTGGAGAATCTCTTCGTTTGGCCAGCCGGCAATAGTTCATTTTAGAATTTGTGATATACCAGGGTACCCCTTATCCTTTCCTGACTAACTCGTACGGGTCTAGGGCATAAGTGCTATGAGCCATTTTATAGGCAATACAACCTCTACCTCTGGTATGATGGTTGATGTGGAGAATCTCTTAGTTTGGCCAGCCGGCAATAGTTCAGTTCGAATTCGTTGTAAACCGGAATACCATATCCCCCCTTTTAACCTTCTACTGACAAACTCGTACGGGTCTAGGGTACAAGTGCTAAGAGCCATTTTAAAGGCAATAAGTACCTCTTCCTCTGGTATTATTGCCCACGTGGAGAATCTCTTCGTTTGGCCAGCCGGCAATAGTTCATTTTCGAATTTGTGATATACCAGGTACCCCCCCCCCCTTATCCTTTCCTGACTAACTCGTACGGGTTTAGGGCATAAGTGCTATGGGCCATTTTAAAGGCAATGATATAAATTGTTAATGTTAAGATTAATGACTGAGATTGGTCTCCGTAATTTTGAAGAATTATATGTCATTGAAATAGTACTTGACAGTTTTTATTTTTCTGTTGTTTTTATTTCTGCAATTAACTATGTTTCTATTTTTTCTGATCTGTTTAAATAGAAAATACTGTCTGTATTGTATATTTTAGTTTCATGATTGGACTATATTTGTAGACAACGAACAACGAACAAATTATGGAATACCCATATGACCAGCAATTCTCTGTAATTCCTAAATTTCTATACTAGTATTCAATCATTTTTTTTATTTATTGTAGCTTACATTAATTCAATAATCACAAAATTTTAATAAGAACTGTTCTTTACTTTATTTTTTTGTTGTAATGTCCCATTAAATTTCTATATTTAATTATATTTATTTCAACTTGTTATTGCTTCAGTTTACATTATTTCTCTTATCACAGAATGTTAAAAGACCATTACTTTGTTTTATATTTATGGAAGCATTTGCATTGTTTTTATTACATTTACAATGTTATTTAAAGACGCAGACCTAGAAGTCCTTGAAGAAGACCAAAAGTTAATTTAGTAATCGCGGACCTCGAAGAAGACACCCATTGACATGCCTGTTTGAAGTAATATCAGATATAAATAGGAACGATATTTAATCATAGTTATCGTTCATAGTTTCTAACAACACTTCTTCGAACGCAAGTCATCTCATGAATATTATTGCCGGCTCATGAATATTATTGAAGGCTGGCCTCATGAATATTAACGCCGGCTGCTATCGACGGCTAGATCCACACTAGTCCGTTTTGGTTATATAGCTCTTGAGTTGTTTCGGTTCTTAAATCTGCTTGACCTTCAAATATTGAAGTTTGGGCGTTCCTGATGAAGGTAAACAAAAAAAAAACGCTTCCGACACATGATATCTATAACGTGTTGTTTCGATTTTTTAATTTTAGACAGTGCAACTTTTTTTAAATCCTAAAAACAAAAAACTACAGCAATATTTAATTTTTAAACTGATTTTGTGAGCCAAAATTTGTTCCGGAACTTATTTCACACTTGGTAAAAAAATTAGTTCCGGAACAAATTGTATAGTGCTGGAACATATTTTCTGTGACATAAGTTCCAGTGGAACATATTTCCTATGAAATTTGTTCCGGCGGAACAAATGTCATGACGGAACAAATTTTTTGTTACAATTTCAGGTCATTAAAAAAATGTTCCCAGCTATGAAAACTCATCCAAACATTTACTTGAGTTCATACTGTACGTCACTAAATTAAAAGAAAAGCCTGTGTAAAAAGAAAGTTAATTCATTTAATACTCTTTGATCGTGGAATGTCATAAAAGGTTCAATCAATTGATTGCAACCAGTATAGAAATAATAGAAAGATGGTGGAGATTTTTTTTCCCCGAGGGTATCACCAGCCCAGTAATCAGCACTTCTGTGTTTGCATGAATTATCTTCGATATCGTCAAATTTTTAAATTAACTGTTTAACAAACTTTTGAATTTTTGAAATACTCAGGATTTTCTTCCTCGGGAATAGATTACCTTAGCTGCATTTAGGAAAACTTTATTTGGCCTTTTAAACTTTTTTGAATTCGAGCGTCACTGATGAGTCTTTTAAGGACAAAACGCGCGTCTGACGTAAATAAAAAAAGAAAAATCCTGGTTTCTGTGATGGGTTTATTTACAATGAAGCGGAGATGACAAGCAAAATATATTTTAGTACTGATGGTATACAATAAGACAATTAAAATTTCAGGTTTTTTTTAACCGAAACGGCTCCACTTATCAAATAGGCAATGAAATTATTATACAGAACGACGACTAATTCGTCATGCGGATCAGTAAACATGTCTCGTCAACATTACATCTTATGTCTCATGAAGGAGAGTTTGACGGTATCTGCACATTTAAAAATATCGCAACTAAAAAATGCAAAAAATATTTTCAACTAAAAATCAAGAGGACGACATTCATTCAAACAATAAACACGATAAAATATGTCATCAACATTTAATAAAATGCTCCCCAAGAGGCGAATCTTCAGATCGAAATCCTGAACAATTTGGGCAAGTATGGACACTACATTTACATTTGTAACCTGTTTGGCTTATGAACTATATGTTCGTATCCGTTTTCACAGAATCTGGGATACTCCAATATCAATCTTTTAATTAACTCTAAAACCTAACTACAACTTGGCGGCTTTTCTTAAAACTACAAGACCAGCTTTTAAAACTTTGAAACTTTGATAAAGAAATAACACTATTTACACAAATAACTTTATATCAAAAAGTAGTCTGAAAACTATAACCTCAATTTATCCTTGATCCTTTCACTGACCTCGAGGCCCGAACTGATTTGACAAACAATTATATTATAACCATTCAACCACTATTAATTAGAACAAGCTTCAAAAATCCTAAGTTCCTGAAACACCTAGTTCTGAGACACCTAGTCCTGAAACGAATAGTCTCTGAAACACCTAGTTCCTGAGACAACTAGTTTTGAAGCACCTAGTCTCCGGAGCACCTAAGTCACCAGATTATTACAAACTACCTGTTCGAGGGACTACGACCATTCCCGAGGAAAATTACAGTATTGGAACAACCCGGTAGCCTGCAACAATTGTATAGACTTTAAAAACCGCTTGCTTCAAAACCACAAGCTTTCAACTCAAACTAGGTTTACAAACTTCTCAATTCTAACTTCTTTATTTGCTGGTATTTTCTTCCCGATGTTTAACCATCAACGTGCAAATCACAAATGACAATGAATCGGTGTATTTATATACCAAGAGCGCGGACCTCGAAGAGAGCACCCTAGCAACATTTAACGCGTCTAATAACAACTGTATTTTTGTCACACATTTAAGCTTGATATAGTTCTGAATTTGGATTATGATTAAATTTTTGACACAGCAAAGGTTTCCGACAACGAATGAATCAGGTCAAAGAACTGAATTTTTTTACTGTGGACTCATCGGCAATCATACCACATCTTCTTCTTTTTATTTTTTATGTTTACCTATTATAGTCCAACATTATAAAATCTAGATATACTTTGATATTCAGTTAATCCAAGTTCAAAATATAATTTATTTATTTATCAACCGTAAATATAAGTAAATTTCATAATTTACAAAAAAAAGAAAAAAAGCAATTTCTTGCATATCATTTGTCCTTAATGAACCGATAAAACTAACCTTTATTTTTTTTTAAAGTATCTAATAATGAACAGTTAATTTCAAATTTCATTTATTTAAATTCTATGCCCTCATACTACAATTTTTAAACATAGCTTTATTTTGGCCCTTATTGTGAACCAATTTTAAAACGGACACAAAAACTAAAAATCTTAAGACATGCCTAGCTTTTTGCATACTATTTTAAAGAATTCCAACAATTCAAATTCAAAAATGTGAGCATATCAAACAGACTTTCATTTATGACCTTTTGGACATCAATGTGCACCAATTCAAAAGCAGAGCACAACATTCAAAATATCAATACACAATTTTAATCAAAAGTGGTTTTTTTTAATAGATGCTTTTTGTGTTTTTTGTAGATGTTTGTTTGTTTTGAGATTGTGATGACTGCTGTAACCATATTTTGACTATTTTACCGTTATGCCTGTTTTGTACACGCATCGTTGTAAAATAACGGAATGTGATGCAACTGTCATAAAAGGAAGAGGTTTAGCGCTATTAAACTAGGTTCAATCCACCATTTTCTACATTTGAAAATGCCTTTACCAAGTCAGGAATCTGACAGTTGTTGTCCATTCGTTTGATGTGTTTTATCCTTTGATGTTGCAATTTGATTAGGGACTTTCCGTTTTGAATTTTCCTCGGAGTTCAGTATTGTTGTAATTTTACTTTTTAGTATTAAACAGGTCGGGACCACTACCTTATATGGAAATGCATAAATTGGCATACTTATGTTCTCTCACATGTTATTGTTTATTTACATGTGACGCAATTAATTTTTACCTAGGTTTTTGACCAATCCACTAAATGAGTAACAATGCATGATGGACTTCTACGTGTTTACAATCAACCGAGAACACGTGTTATTTACTAAAATACAACACATTTTTTCGTGCAATGCGGGATTCACAATTTCGTTCAGTGTTTCATTTTGTGTATCCTCATTTATAGTTCGTGATACAAAGTATCCCTTCCATGCTCAGATTAATGAAGAGTTGTTTCTATGCGAAGAAAAAAGGGTTTGAATTACCAGATATATAGCCATTAATATATTTGATGATGGCACGGAGATTTCATGTATTTGTCCACCCGACAGCAACGAAACAACAGCGAAAAACAATTACCCATAAGACAAACTTACTTAGTTTTAAAGTAAGCCGTCGATAACAGTCGGTGCTAATATTCACGAGTACAGCAATTTCCGTATAGATAATTAAAGGCAAATGTGTGATCCTTGAATTTTGTGTTCGTAAAAAGGCGGAGAAATATTTACATACATGGCAGTGTTAACAAAATCTACAAGTATTTATTTTTGTCACCTTTCAGGATACGAGACTTCCAAACTGTTCCCTTAGTTTTGAAGGTAGTGACGTCACCAACTGTAGTTTCATTTTGTTTTCGTTTTTTAAAGGACGACATCAAAAGATCGATGTAGGATAAAAAACTTAAATCGAATAGCTTTTTTTTGGGGGGGGGGGGGGTTGAAAGCGCTGCAAATGTTATCGATCACTGAACCTATGGCTGCTTACTTTACTAGATTGTGTCTTTTTTGGAAAGATGTCTCATTTGGTACTCATACCGCATCTTCTCATTTCTATATACAAAGCACGTTTTAGAATAAAAATAATAGGTAATGTGGTACCCACTGTGATCCATGAGCTTTAAATATTGGAGATATTTCACATACGTCAACATGACAGCAGCCGAACGATAAAAAAAAATCTCTGAGGTATATTTTGTGATAAAACTAGCAACAAACGAACTTTATCGATGGATGAAGCTATACAAAATGTATTAAGCTATATACCGTACACGCTCAGTGGTGGATTCAAAAGGGGGGTTTCCGGGGGTTGGACCCCCCTTTTTTTGAACGATCAATGCATTTGCCAGAATGGGGACATGTAGTTGGAACCCCACCCCCTTTTATCCTGGGTTAGGACCCTCCTTTTTAAAATGGCTGGATCCGCCCTGCCGCTTTCATAACACTTATTTTTAGCATACTGAATATTATAATGTTTTTACTTTCAGTTCAGGACCTGATAAAAATTTTACACATCCAGTACAGAAAGAAATGTTTCGATGAAAGTTTTCGTGTTTTTCTAGGCAGAAATGATTTTGGAATGACATTATACAGGTTTAAAAGAGCTCAAAAATTTCATAGTGGACAGTGGTCATTTCATCTGAAATTTCACTGTTTCAGGTCGTAAAATAATTGCACAGGTACAATGCATACCAATGGAGAAAACCTGTTCAACAACTTTTAACAAGGCGAAAAAGAAACCCCGTAAACAATACCTTTTTAATCTGAGCATGCAAATTGAAGATTATGTTATAATTTTACAAAAATCACATTCGCAGAACAAAAACATATATTTTGAGAATCCCAGACACTATATTAGTTGACAGTTCTTTCACTAATTCCACGTGTATTCCGGTTGTAGTAAAATCGTAGTAGCCCACAATGCATTGTAGCTCATTGAGTCGATTGGTCTGTTTTTCAAGGCCGTATTGGCCTTGTGTTTGGGAAATTACTATACAAATATATTCTGACGTAAAGAAATCTAGAGTTCTCGACCTGTTAAAGAATAACAAAAAATAAAGAATTTAATTAAACCCCATTAAAATTGTTCAGAAAATAAGCTATTTATACAAAGTATTACAACAGCATTTTCAGCACTTTTTCCTAAACGGTTTGAGACCAATCACAACCTTACTATTTTGGTATTGAACCTTGTGATGCAATTTAATAGAGAGTCATACAATTATACTCAAGTTATTGTCATTGTTCTGAAACAAGATTGTTTTTCACCAATTTTTGCACCACTATTCCGTAATCATTCCATAACGATACATACACGTATACTCAAATTATTGTCTGACAACCAAATGTCTACAAAGCAGTTTATATTAAAACAAATGTGCGTGTTTGGAAATCTATGACGGACGACGTATGATGAATTATAACATATGCTATCATAGCTCGTTTTGTCAAATTTATGAAAGGTAGGTTTTCAATCCGATTTGAGTTCGATGCAATGTTCAATAAATCCCTCTGTAGTCCACCACGATCCTGTCTCGTTCTCAATGTCCCGCGCATTTTTCACACGTTGTTCCATAGTCTGGCATTGTGAGGGATTATATACTTTTACGTCCAAGCAATCTTTATTAAGGTCAACAATATATTTTTTACGATTTATCGTCCAGAAAAACGAATACGTGTAAACCTCTATTTCAAACTTACGTCCATCTTGGCCATCCAAATATCTTATTGAAGATAGTATGCCGGTATCATCGATTATTCCAATAACATTGCTTTGAACCACGTCACCTATTTTTAGATCTTCTAAGCGATGAATATCTCTCTTTTCTATGAAGAGTGACGCTTCTGTCCTTGGCATTGGTCTTCTGATTTCTTCATTCGATACTTCGTCAAAAAAGTCATTGTTGTACTGTTGAACTTTGGCCCAATATGAAAAATGATCTGATCGGTTTGAAAATATAGCCCATTTAGTCTCACCAATTCGACTTCTCGCTCTACTTACAACAATGTCAGCTTCAAATGTGCACAAAGGTTTGCAATCCAATACATATATACTTGATTTATGTATATCAATTTCAACATATTCCTCAACAATCTTTCTCGTTCCAAATAATGCCAAAGATCCATAATGGACCAACCGAATCCGCCCTTTCGTCTTTTTATCATTTTCGACCTTGACCTCCGTAACAATACTCGTATGTTTAACACCATAATAGCGATGTGAAAGCACATCACAAATACCAATTTGCCCTAAATTTACCACCTTAACACGGTCAACAGAAAATGGAGAGCTCAGCGTTTTCCTTAATCTCGGCACAATCATTTGAAAAGCCACCGCAAGTAGGACTAATAGAATTATAAGGGGTATTCCGACTGCAGGTACTATTGCAGGAACAACAAAGTGTAAAACGAGGAAAGTTATGATTGATGTCAGTCCAAACGCTCCAAATGTCAGCCACAAGTCTAACAACTTTCCCTTTAAACAAGACTTACAAATCTGTCCATTCTTATAATCTTTAACATGCAAAATTGTCATTACAATACAGTATATTAAATACAAGGCTGCTGCTCCACCAAGAACTAATTCTGGTACTGCTTTACTTAGACCACTGGCAATTTCATCTGAGGAAACGAATAATATACGAAGTATGCCCTTTGCAATTTTGCTACCAGCACCGAATAATCGAGAAAGAGCATCTGCAATTTTTTGTCTCAGACTTTGCACCTGGAAACTTTCGCCATCTCCCACCACACACCAGGTTGCAAAATGTTCGCAGTTTCCTGTTACTAAATTGTAGGTTTTGAATTTGTCTTTTTTTGTAAGAATGGATTCGGCTCTAGCCACAATTGTATCTGGGTCGTACCTAGGAAAAACGTAGTCTACAATATATATCTCTTTTTCCCTTAAATCAAATTCTTTGGTTTCCTCATGCACTCCTGATCGATCTAAATGTATGAGAACCATTGAAACTTTTGTACCTGTCGTATATTTTATTTCTTTAATTATGGCATGGTGGTCGTACATTCTTTTTAGCTTTCGTTTCGCTTTAATATAAAAGTTGGATTTTTGGCCTGGCATCGATATGTGCTGACCTTTCTTTAAACTTGAGACATTTTCCACTCTCTTTGGTTTTGAACAATTGGCACAGCTCTTTTTGTTACACTTTTCATGTTTATCCAATTGGCCAATCGCATTTTCTAGGGCAGAATATGCGTCGCCCTCTGTATTTGTTGTCTGAATGAAAGATACGTTGTCATGTGCTGTTGTGTCATAATGTTGTCCAATCTCAGCAGCGATTTCCTGTATATCAACATCACCGTCATCACTTTGTAAAGGATCTTCATCTGACAAATCATTCACCAGTTCTTCATTCCGGAAGTCGTTGTTAGGTAAAGATGCATATTTCTGTGCCATATTCAACCTGTTCAAAATATCAAATAGTTTGATAGATATCTATTATTCCATATTGATAAAATTTAAGTAGGTTTTTCTAATGGGCTTTTGAATAAGTAAGCATATTCATCTGCGGAAAAAGTATATTCACCGCACAAAACGTCGCGTGCTACTACGTGCATAATTTTGGTAAAACACATTTGATGCACAATGGGTTTTGGTAAATAATTGCCATTACATACATTTCTCTCGGAATATGGAATAAAACCATTAATGTCTTTTGTTTCGGTAAATATGTGGTTTAATTGACTTTTGAAAAACTGATATTCACTACGGTCGTTGGCCTCAGTCAATATCAGCTTTTCAAAAGTCCATAAATCTACATATTTACGTTAATAGATATATTGGTTACCCTTCCGGAGCACCTGATTTCACTCCCGGTTTTTAGTGGAGTTCGTGTTGTTTCTTGTTTAATTATTTATAACTGTTGATGTAAATGTCCTTTGGTTTTGTGAGTCTTTGTTTACTCCTTGGTTTTGATTATTATTGTCTTCCAAATGTTAGACTCTTAAAATTGACTTTATGGTCATCCGTAAACTGTTCTTTTGTAACAAAAATCAGTCAATTGCCAGTGAGGGATGTGAAAGTACCGACTATCAGGTTATCTACACATTGATATGGTAAATTGGTGTTGCACGTAACAATGAGAAATTTTTTTCCAATTTGTGAACATTTCAAGGATGCTTCATATTGTGTCGAGGAGCAGCTAGTTTACCCTATTAATATAATAAATAATTTGTAATCGATTTTACGAGCTGTATGTGTGTGTGTTTTTTTAGGATAGAAACGAAAGTCTTTCTTTGTTTCACTAGCAAGGGACATGGACTTTAGATGTGTAATACCACCATTGATTTTCCCCTACTAGATAAATTTGCACTACTACATTTTTTGTAACAATCACTTAAATAGCAAGAAATTGTATCACATGAGAGTACACACAAGGTCAAAGGTGCAAGTATACTGTTAAGTTTCCAATTTTAAGTGTAATACCACCATAATCTTAATATATGGGGTCAGTAAATTCCATATGGGGATTCGAGTTTCGCTCTCACCCCATATGGAATTTACTGACCCCATATATACCGTATTAGGTCACTATAGCACATTATATAACTAATAATAGACGTAGCTAATCAAATGTACTTTCCTTTTACACGTGAATCACACGGAATACAACGATTGTTGTTTCTTAACATTAATCGAAAAATAAAAGTATTAATTTCACATTGTAGAAATATTGTGTTGATGTAGTATAGATTGATTTCTAGCAGTCAGCCTGTTTTTATCATTGTAGACATATTGTGTTAATTTGATGTCGTACAGGTTGATTCGAGATTTCTAACATTCAGCCTGTTTGTATAAAAGGAAAGTAGCGTTATACAGAAAACATCTATCCAGTTAATTTATATTACTAGTATATGAATAATAAGTTCCTATAAGTTAAAAAGACATACCTATCAATCGAGCTATCAATCTTCGGATTTCACTAATTATAAATGAACAACTGTGATCGCGATATCCAAGTGGCACATTAAAAATTGTACCTTTCATTTTCTATAAATAAACTTCGGAAATTCCCGGAAATTCTCAATTTTAAACATTGATAAAATCTTTTTTAATGGATAACATGCTGTTACATAACAACTATAATTGAGGGTCAAAGAGGGAAGTATGACATACAAATAACAGCCGTCATGTTGCTAGTTTGCAAGTTGAAATTAAATAATAAGGCCGTGTTCACACCAAACGCCGTGTAGAGTAAACATGTTTACAATTAGTTTAGTGAAGTGTGCACTGGTTTCACATTACATTTGTTCACATCTATACACATTGTTTAGCTACCTGTACATAAGATTTGTTCTCACTTGTAAACTATGTGTCATTTAAATGTTCATTACGTAGAACTGAATTCAAAATTTTGGGACAATTTTTCTAGCGGTAAGGGAACAACCATTTGACTTCAAAAGGGGGGGTGGGGTGGGAATGGAAAATATTCCGATCCCCAATTTGATATAAAAAAATGATCATACACATGATAAAAGAAATATTCTGAATCAAAGAGTTTCCCCATACATTATAGTGTTAAATATTGAAAAAAAATGTATTTGATCACCAGCATCGAAAAAAAAAGAATAAAAACGTACGCGCGAAAAAAAAATCTTACTCAGATAAAAAAAAAAATAACCCTCCCCCTTTTTAAGTTAAGTGGTTACTACTTTATGAAAGCCATTTTTATAAATTGCAGTAGTTTGAATATACTAGAGATGTCTCGATTACGCACTAGAAAACGTTAGCTGCAGCAGCGTGCTTACAGCCGAAAAAAAGGATGGAGTTATTAGGGATCTCTAAATTTTTATCATTTCTGTTTGTTTCAAATGGTATTTCTTCTCCAAGGAGTATTTGGTAAAAGAATAGGGTCAAGTTGTTTTTTTAATTTATTTTAAGTGTTATTTAACGGATTTGAGATACTAGACAAACATCATTTACCCCACACTTTTTTTAGTCATGCATTTATGCGTGAATCGTTGTTTGAGTAAAGACCAGTGGCAAATATTTCTATGTACGTCAAGTCGATTCGGGAAGACCTTTTCAAATGAATTAGGCAGCAACTATTTACTTCATTTTTTAGGGAGGGAAAAGGGGGGGTAGAGGGGCGTGGGCTATTGATTTTTCCAGGACAAATTTTGGTGACAAGTCGAAATCAATTTTAGCATTATATATATATAGTGGCAGCTGAGGGTGAAACAAACAAATTTTTTTTCAGGGCCAAAAACTGGATACATTTTTTGTTTCCAAAACAAAATCCATAGCTCACCCCACCCCCTTGCCTTTATGTTTTATACTCAACTATAATAGCCCCCCCCCCCCCATTGCCTTTATGTTTTATACTCAACTATAATAGACCCCCCCCCCCCCGAAAATCAATTGGTTCCTGCCTTATGGGTTCGGCAATGATGCTGCTTTGAGTCTTAATCAGGGGTTAATAAAGTACGTGAATTTGTTTTTAACAAAAAAAAATCTGTAAAATTTAGACAATTTCTGAAAAGAACTATACTAATAATTATCAAAAATATCAATTTTACTCAAAAATAGTTTCCTCCTTAAATATATACACGGTAAAACAAATGTCCTAAATGCCTAGTTTTGTGTACACTTAACCTACACAAGGCCTACATTGACTATCGACTGTGTGTAGATAAAACATGATTTAAACTACATGTCTTTCTTTGTTTCACTAGCAAGGGGACATGGACTTTAGATGTGTAATACCACCATTGATTTTCCCCTACTAGATAAATTTGCACTACTAAATTTTTTGTAACAATCACTTAAATAGCAAGAAATTGTATCACATGAGAGTACACACAAGGTCAAAGGTGCAAGTATACTGTTAAGTTTCCAATTTTAAGTGTAATACCACCATAATCTTAATATATGGGGTCAGTAAATTCCATATGGGGATTCGAGTTTCGCTCTCACCCCATATGGAATTTACTGACCCCATATATACCGTATTAGGTCACTAGCACATTATATAACTAATAATAGACGTAGCTAATCAAATGTACTTTCCTTTTACACGTGAATCACACGGAATACAACGATTGTTGTTTCTTAACATTAATCGAAAAATAAAAGTATAAATTTCGCATTGTACAAATATTGTGTTGATGTAGTATAGATTGATTTCTAGCAGTCAGCCTGTTTTTATCATTGTAGACATATTGTGTTAATTTGATGTCGTACAGATTGATTCGAGATTTCTAACATTCAGCCTGTTTGTATAAAAGGAAAATAGCGTTATTCAGAAAACATCTATCCAGTTAATTTATATTTCTAGTATATGAATAATACGTTCCTATAAGTTAAAAAGACATACCTATCAATCGAGCTATCAATCTTCGGATTTCACTAATTATAAATGAACAACTGTGATCGCGATATCCAAGTGGCACATTAAAAATTGTACCTTTCATTTTCTATAAATAAACTTCGGAAATTCCCGGAAATTCTCAATTTTAAACATTGATAAAATCTTTTAAATGGATAACATGCTGTTACATAACAACTATAATTGAGGGTCAAAGAGGGAAGTATGACATACAAGTAACAGCCGCCGTGTTGCTAATGTCCAAGATGATAAGATAATAAGTCGCATTTGGTAATGTTACACAATCGAGAAAAGGAGGATACGATTGTGGTAACAACAAATGGAACATGTGACATGTATTGCATACCGGTCAGAAGTCCGTAAAACTCAGAAGGAATACTTTAGCTTTACTATTTTTTGGATATGTTTTCTTCTTTCTGTTGCCACTGTTTTCAACGGACATCCCAGAATTTACAGAATTGTCATTATGTTTCAAAGTAGAGTACCCTAAATGCCTGAATAGCTCACGTGGCAGTTATAAGATATTGTCTGAAAATTTGAGCATTTATAAAATCTATAAAGTTTGAAACAGTTCGCATTGAAGTTCTAGATAATAGTTTGACACTTACAAAGAAAGAAAAAATCAGAATGATGCCCACCATATCCCCTCTTATATTAATAATCGTCCCTGTATATTTTGAAAATTGGCCAATCAGGGTCAATGGTTTCCTAGGGAGAAGAACATCCCTTCACTTTATATTCTTTACTAAGTCTAAACTAATTTCGACCAATAGACTTGGCGGATGCTTTGTACTTTTACACGTAAAAAATGAATACACCGATTGTTATTTTTTTAATATTAATTTAATGACAAATATGATGAGCACCTACATCGATTCTACAAAGATTTATTTGGCATATTTAATATTTTCTTAATTTGCTGTTGTACAGAACATCTAACGTTTGAGCTGAACGTTCAACTTGGTTTGTTTACACGGAAAATGAACGTTTTATCTCTCCATATTATATATATAGAATATATGAAGAAGAAGAAAAAGAAAAAGACGAAGCAGAAAAGTTTATTTTCCATTAAATGGGCCCACAAGGAGAATAGTACAATATAAGACATAAATAAGACAGTAACATAAAGAAACAACCACTCTCAGGTTCAATCTAACATGAAAAATTTCTAAGATAAATTTGCAATGTATTAGCTCAACTGCAAAAGTCACCAAGGAACGGTGCTGCATGGCAAGGTAGGAGATAGAGTAAGACATGGTATACATAAATGTGACAGTAAATAATCTTATTACGATATTATGAGCAGATGTACAAACCTGGTATGTCATGCTCGTGCCTGATGCAGAAGGGGGTGATACATATTGTAAAATGACCCGTCAGTATACATGTTAAAGACTTACGTCCTACCAATTTTAGGATTTCACCAGTTATAAGAAACTACTATGTTTGCGTCATTCCAGTTGCAAACATGAATTTTACCTTTTATCTTCTATAAATAGAAGTCGGAAATTCCCGGTATTTCACAACTGTTACATAGATAAAGTATTTTCAATCGATAACATGCAGTAACATAATTACTAATGAAGGGGTTAAAGAGGAAAGTACGATATACAAGTAACAGCCGCTGTGTTGCTAGTTTGCGAGTTGAAATTAGATAAAAAGTCATTCGGTAATGTAACGATCGAAAAAAGGAGAACACGACAACAAATGGAACATGTGACGTGTGTGTCACATATATAAATAAACAAGAATTAAATTTTGTATTTACGCCAGACCCGCGTTTTGTTTACAAAAGACTCATCAGTGACGCTTGAATCCACAACATTAACAAGGCCAAATGAAGTAAGAAAATGAAGAGAATTGAAGACCAAAATTCCTAAATATTTTACAGCTATGGTAATCTATTCCTGGGGTAGAAAACCCTTAGTATTTTAAAAATATAAATGGTTTGTAAACAGTTATTTATAAATATGACCATATTAACGATTATTCATGTCAGCACAAAAGTACTGACTACTGGGCTGGTGATTATAATATATAATGCATACGTTGTGTACAAGTTGTAAGGTTGTACAAATTATAATTTGTACAAACTTTTTTGTACAATTTATCAGTGTTTTATGAACCGCTGAACACAAAAGAGTCCAGCACACAGTCTTTTGTTTCGCATATTGCTGTCATAATTCCATAACTATATGATACAGTCTTATACTGAGCATTGATTCAAAAACATTATACATTTTTGTTATAAGAACACAAAACGACTTTTTATGGATATGGTATAAGAAGAAAAATAAGATTAGAATTTAAACCATTCAGGTATCATCCTTCCAAATTTCTGTACAAATGATAGATCCTTGTTTTACTTGCTCGGATACTAATAATTAATATTTTGGTATCTATTCTATATTCTCAAAACTACATATGTACAGTTATGCTACAAATCTACAACTCTCAGTGTTTGGCTACACGTGCTGTTCTTATCTATATTCATGCATATTCATTAGCTATGCCGGTAGGCGTGTCAAAATCATATCATACGCGATAATGACCAGCCAGTACACACTGTAATGATTTCATTAACCAGTATTAAAAAAAAAACATAATACAAAACAATAGTACTAAATATTTGGTTGAAATATATACAATTGAATTTAAAACATAAAACTGATACATTTAAGAAGATACACTTGTATCACCTGGTGCAAGAAGCTATGTTTCAAAAAACTTATAACTTATACAAAAACCCGGTACAAATTATAATTAGTACAAACTTACATCTGGTACACTACATATATATGTATATGTCGTGTACCATGGTACATGTTATTACTTTGTACACGTAATTACTTGTACAAACATTTTGTGATGTCATCATACAAGTTATTACCTGTACAAATGCAATTGTACAAGTAATTACTTGTCCAATTTGTATTGAGAAAAAGATAATGACTTGTACAAATCATTATTCTACAAAGGCCTATTTCTTGTTACAACAAAACTTTCCCTTTAAACAAATAATTTACAATATGCGCATCAGTATAAACCTGTAACATGTTAGTTATTTTTATTTTATAAATATGGTAGCCAATGTGTACAAGTTAGTAGGGTATTAAATGATAAAAATGGAAAACATCATAGAAAAGAAAGTTCATGGTGAAATAAATAAATAGTGAAATGACAATAAAATCTTCTAATAATTCAGTATTCACTTGTGAAAGATAAAGATATACTTTAAGTAAAAGGATAAAGTTAAGTCAAGTTCCAAAAACACAGTACTGGTTAGTTCTTTGATATGCCAAATCTAACTGTGTATGTAGATTCTTCATTTTTGGTCCCGTTTTCAAATTGGTCTACATTAAAGTCCAAAGGGTCCAAAATTAAATTAAGTTTGATTTTAACAAAAATTGAATCCTTGGTGTTCTTTGATATGCTGAATCTAAAAATGTACTTAATTATTGGCCCAGTTTTCAAGTTGGCCCAAATCGGGGTCCAAAATTAAACTTTGTTTGATTGTTTGATTTCATCAAAAATTAATAATTGGGGTTCTTTGATATGCCAAATCTAACTGTGTACGTAGATTCTTAATTTTTGGTCCCGTTTTCAAAATTAAATTAAGTTTGATTTTTAACAAAAATTTAATTCTTGGGCTTTGATATGCTGAATCTAAACATGTACTTAGATTTTTTATTATGGGCCCAGTTTTCAAGTTGGTCCAAATCAGGATCCAAAATTATCATATTAAGTATTGTGCAATAGCAAAAAATTTTCAATTGCATAGTATTCAGCAATAGCAAGAAATCTTCAATTGCACAGTATTGAGCAATAGCAAGAAATCTTCAATTGCACAGTATTGGGCAATGGCAAGTATTTTCAATTGCACAGTATTGCGTAATGGCAAGAAATATCTAATTGCACAATATTGTGCAATAGCAAGAAATTTTCAATATTCTTTGAAAATTTGAGTTATCTTTCTTTGTCCAGAATAGTAGTTGAATCAACTTAAATCATTGTTTTATACAATGTACAATGTATATTCACTTTTACTACCAACTGATAAATTTAAACAATCTTTACCATTCAGAGATAACAAGCACTTTTTTTACATTTTAATATTTTATGATGTATTTATATGAGTAGTTATTATTGGGGGCCATTAGAAATTTGAATTGAGATCAGTTTTGGAATAAGGGAAAGGGGGATGTGAATTTTTTTTTATTAATATTCAACAGCATAGTGAATTGCTCAAAGACAAAACAAAAAAATTAAGTTCATTAGACCACATTCATTCTGTGTCAGAAACCTATGCTGTGTCAACTATTTAATCACAATCCAAATTTAGAGCTGAATCCAGCTTGAATGTTGTGTCCATACTTGCCCCAACCGTTCAGGGTTCAACCTCTGCGGTCGTATAAAGCTGCGCCCTGCGGAGCATCTGGTTATACCATTACAAAAAGCATAAAAGTTATCAAGTTGTGTAATGGTATGATTTCGTCTGCGGCACTGTCTGAAGACATCAGGTTTTGGACAATAACTTTAGTTTTAAGTGAATGGATTTCTGAAATTTTTTAAGAAGGTTCAATACCACAAAGGGAAGTTAGGAGATGATGGTCACAACTGTTTCAGAATAAGGGGCCAAAAACAAACATTTTTCTAGTTTCAAGTTTATCACTTGTGTATTTCGATTACTCTAAAATTGTACCACAATGTTTGATACCACAAGTAGAAAGAAATACATTACATCATATAATGGTATCATGTTGTCCGAAGACGCATTTAGATTCCGGACAATAATAATTGATTCTGTGAATGGCTCTCAACAATTTTACCTCAATGTTCAATAAGACTACGGAAGGTTGGTATTGATTTTTTATGCCACACCTACGACAGTAGAGGGGCATTATGTTTTCTGGTCTGTGGGTTGATCCTGCTTCAGGTTAAAGTCCAATCAATTTGAAACTTAGTACACATGTTCCCTATGCTATTATCTTTCTAATTTAAATGCCAAATTAGAGTTTTGACCCCAATTTTACGGTTCACTGAACATAGAAAATGATGGTGCAAATTTCAGGTTAGTTTTTGATCAAGGTAGTTTTTTTTATCATGGTATGGTGTCGTCCAAAGATGCATAGGTTTCAGGACAATAACTTCTAGTTTAAGTAAATATATCTTTATGAAACTTTCCAGTATGGTACAATACCACTAAAAGAGTATTCAAATTCATTTTGAGGATGATGGTTTCAACCGTTTATGAATGAGGGGCCCAAAACGAGCATTTTAGTTTCAGGATAAAAACTGGTTTAAGTATTTCAATTGCTCTTGACCCTTTCCTCCACGTGAATTTTTTTAACATACTAAAGGATTTTTTCAATAAAAAAAATATGTTTAAAGTATTAATGCCTTGGGGAAAACAAATATTTCATAAATGAGTCCGATATTCTCGTGAATATTCTTTACATATTAAATACAATTTTTGTTTAAGTGATCAAGTTTTTTCATAGACAATACGTTTCAATACAGGCATCGAAATGCGTCATTATATGAAGGGATGGGTTAAATTGTGCGACAATGTTTAAACCGTAAGTAGAAGGTTGGGATTCATTTTAAGGGTTATGTATGGCAAGCCGTTCTCGTCAAAACTATGTTTAAACCATTTTTCGTAAAATTTACACACTGAGAATTACAACAAAGCACACTGAGATTTAAAAACTTCAAAACGCACACTGAGAATTGAAAATTACACACTGAGAATTGAAAATTACACACTGAGAATTGAAAATTACACACTGAGAATTAAAAATTACACACTGAGATTTCATAAAGACGCACTGAGATTACAAAATGAAAAATGTACACTGAGAATTGAAAATTACACACTGAGAATTGAAAATTACACACTGAGATTTCAAAAAGACACACTGAGAATAAATAAACTGAAAACACACACTGAGAATTTGAAATTACACACTGAGAATCTAAAATTACACACTGAGAATTTAAAATTACACACTGAGAATTTAAAATTACACACTGAGATTTGTGCGCACTTTTTATTCGCACATATCTAATTAGCATACTTAATCTGAATCTATTACAAGCTTAAAACAACAAGGGGACAGAACTCGTTATAGTCCTTCGATTTGGTTCCAAATTATTAATAAAAAAACCTTTAGAAATACAAGAACAAGAAAAATACCCACTTACTCTTATTACAAAATATAACCAAATGGTGAAAAACTTTATTAAAATTATAAGAAAACATTGGAATCTGCAAAATAATACAGTGAAATTTTTACTCAAGTGTCTATTATAGCATATAAACGTAACAAAAATATAAAAGATTAACTAGCGAAATCAGGGAAACTGTTGGAAGACTTTTGAAAATGGACACATGTTTAATTACTGGTAGTAATGATCTGAATTATAGGCAACAAACTTATGAATATGAGCGATGTTAAGTCTTGAAATTTATTACGAATGTTGGTTGAAGGAATCGCATTTCATTATAATGACAAGAGTTCTTGAGATCAAGATATTAATCTGTTGAATTATTCATCGCATGAATATTCATTAGTAATTTGCATATCAATCTCAGTGTGTATTTTTGAAATCTCAGTGTGTAATTAACAATTCTCAGTGTGTGTTTTTCAATTTATTTCATCTCAGTGTGTCTTTTTAAAATCTCAGTGTGTAATTTCGATTTCTCAGTGTGTTATTTTAGGTTTTTAAATCTCAGTGTGTATTTTTTTCGAAAAAAGTGTTTAAACATAGTTTTGACGAGAACGGCTTACCATAGTTATGGGGCTAAAGTTGAAGAAGTAAGGGTAAAAACAAGCATTATTTCACTTACTGGACAATGACTTATAATTGTTTGAATCTCTGATATTGTACCACAATGTCCCATATAAAAAAAAGGGGAACTGCCTTCTGATTAATTGCCCGAAACAATGTAGGAATTTGGGGCCAGAAAGAATCTCTGAAATTGTAATACATGGATCCATACTACAAAGGATAGGCTTTATTAACGGGGCGGGGGGGGGGGGGGGTTCCCATTTTTGAAGGGATTCATATTTTTCAAATTTGGATACTTGTCATGCTGCGCTCAGCGCTCATTGGCACTCGTACCACAATTTCCTATATCTGTATTTAAATTTTTGATGTTGGACCATAATAGTAAATGGTTTGGGGGAGGGGGTAAATCCGCATCTGATAAGCATCGTAATTATGTCCATTCTTAAAAGCATTTGTCTCTGGTTTAAGGGGTGCATTTGTGGCTGGCCAATGTTAATTGGTATTGGTTGTAATAGTATTGGCAGATCTCATTTCTATTGATAATATTTGACCCCATTCCCTCAGTCATGGTCGATGGACTGCCATTTTTATTTCCACCAAAACACGATGGTACATGCGTCAATGAAGCAATGTAATTTTCGTGGTGAAGTTTGTTTCATAGAAACTAAACAATAAGTCGACTATATTTTGTATAGGATTCCAAGGACTACATGTATTTCCTGTATTGTTTATCTAACCTTGGCCTCGTATTCTTGTAAATGTTGTTGCAAAGCTTTATATGTTGAGGAATGGTTATTAAAGGAGACTGACATATTAGTGAAAGATGAAATATGGTCACTTTACATGGTTTTCAAACCACTATAATGACCAGGTTGTGCCATTAATCAAGTGTTAACAAACTTGCTCATTCACACTTCTTTATTGGAAATAATACGACTAACTGTTGTTCATATTGGTGTGACTGAAACCCAACAACATAACTAAGACATTTAGTAAGACATTTAGCATTCAGATTTCCAGTTAATAACTAGTTCTCATCAGTGTATGTTCCGAAAGCGAGCTAATTGATTGTCTATATTGGAGTTATTTGGTGGTTCGTTTTACAGACAAGTGGTAGGTCAATCATATTTGGTATGATTGCCAATAAGACAACTATAGGTCACCGTACGGCCTTCAACAATGCCCATACCCAAAAGTCCGCTATAAAAGGCCCTGATAAGACTAATGTAAAACAATTCAAACGATAAAACTAATATTGCCACATCTCATTTCCATGGAGATTATTTGGCCCTGTCCCCTCAGTCATGGTCTATTGACTTAGAAACTTTTGCTTATTTTATATGTATTATTTTGTGATAAGGTCAGTATCAACTGCATACCAAATATCATTGACCTACCACAAGTGGTAGGTCAATGATATTTGGTATGCAGTTGTATAAGCATTGGCATATCTCATTTGCATGGAGATAATTAGGCTCCGCCCCCTTAGTGGTGGTCTCTCGACTTCGAAATTTTTGCTTAATTTACATTTATTAGTTTGTGATTAGGTCAGTTTATGGGGAACCAGAAGTAGTACAGGTCAATGATGTATAAGCATTTGCACATCTCATATCCCTGGATATAATTTGGCTCCGCATCCAAAGTCATGGTCTATTCACTTTAATTTTTTTTCTTATTTGTCATGTATTCATTTGTGATTAGGTCACTTCAAAGGGAACCATTAGTGGTAGGCCAATGTTGATTGGAGATTGTTTAGCCATGTTTCATTGACTTGGAATATTTGCATAACTTGTGTAAGATGTTAAAGCATTGCTATTTTTATTTCAACATTTTCATATCAAAATTACGAAAGGCGACACATATCTCGGTGATAACAGTTTATTAAAATTTTAATAACTTTCTTAAACTACTCCTTGGTCCTTGTTGGTTTGGGCCAAACTTGGACAAAAGCTTGTTTATGATCATTAGAAAGTATCCAGAGGTAAATTTTGTAAAACGATAAATCCATTTTTTCCGTATTTTACTTTAAATGGACTTGGATTTTTTGCCAGGAAACCGAAACATTGTTAACTTTCTTGTACTATTTTTGATTTGTACCAAACTTGGACAGAAGCTTGTTTATGATTGAAAGCTAGTATCTAGAAGGAAATTTTGTACCTGTGTATCTGTATTTTACTTATAAATGGACCAGTTAACAGTACATCCAGTCTGCAGTTAAAGTTTTATTAGATTCATTAACTATCCTGGATTTTTACCAAACTTAGACAGAAGCTTCTTACAATCAAAAGATAGTATCAAGCAGTATATTTTTATTGATTCTTTTCCTCATTTTTGTTGACCCTTCAATTTACAGCAGAAGTAGGCGAGACACTTGGTTCCGCGGAACCCTTACAAATTTTCTTTAAACATGTTATCCATTCCGAGGTCTTGTCCTCTAGTTCATATTCGAGCGAGTCTTTAAATTGAAATTTTTTCTGTCCCTCAGAATGTCACGCTTTATACTGGCAGGCGTACTCATCTTGCTGTTGTATGTTATGATTGCATGTTGTACTTTTTCGTTGGAGTTTATTTGATGGTTGTACTTGGAAGCCTTTAGAAGCCTGTACTGTCTTACTTGTACATGTTATACAAATTGTAATTGTGACATGAATGGACAGTTGTCTCATTGGTACTCGAGTCACATTTTTTTTTATATCTATGAGCACTTAATGTGGTGTACAAAGTTCGTTTTAAAATCGGGACTTTCTATACTAACTCAGGGGCGGATGCAGGAATTTTCGAAAGGGGGGGTGCTAACCCAGGGCACCCATGGCAAAAGGGGGGGGGGGGGGGTGCAAAACATATGTCCCGATACAAATGCATTGATCGGCAAAAATAAAGGGGGGTGCGCACCCCCGGAACCCCCCCCCCCCCTGGATCCGCCACTGACTAACTGGACTGAGTACTTAAAACGATGCACAAATATTAAAATTATCAGACTGAACTCGGCCGAGCTGATATTGGTATAAATAGTCCCAGTTTGAAAGAAACCGTTGTTTGTCTCCTTGATTAATTTAAGTACTGTATTCTTGTCCGTTTGTTCGATGATATGACTTCTCTGTACGTCATTTTTTTAATGTAGACCTTTGTGTTGGAGTTGACATGATAATGGATAAAAGAAGAAAGAGTATGAGTGCTAGTTATACCACTCTATATGAAAGTCACAATTTGTAATCCTAGTAAACCATTATAGGCCAAAGGGACGGCTGGTGATACAAACATTTGGCTACCGCTATAATGCAAGCTTTAATAAGCCCCAGAAAATGACTAGTGTAAAACCTTCCAAACAAGAAAACTAACTACATTTTGCTAGTTCAGTGATAAAGCTCTTGGAAGCCTCCCGAATTATTTTTCATAATTAATCAAATGTTTGTAACTGAAAACACAGAATTTAAACTGTGTAAACTAGAAGTACCTAAACAAAGAATATGGTATCCAAGGAGGGGGGTGGGTGTGTTAAAACACTTATTTTTGCCATTTGTTCTGCAATGTGGACAAATAGTTGGGCCCTTCTCCCCCCCCCCCCCCCCTTTTTTAAAAAAACACACACACATGCACACATTTTAAAATGGCTGGGATGGTAATGACTTGCAACTCTTTATAATGAATAAAAAGCAATGCCGAACGTCGTTCTTCTAGTAATTCCGTCCGTGTACAGGTTAACGAATTTAACAAACTTTGTGTACATTGGATATCAATATCCCTTATACACCCCTTAAAAGTAACAAGTGCTTGCTTGCTAATACAAAGATGTGACGTAATATCATAACAATGGCCTTGACTTTAAGCGTTGCAGTTTGTAAACAATGCTGGAAACGTACGCTTTTATTCTCAAATGTGCATGATTTATGTTGTGCGACCTGCAAAGGCAGTCTGGATCGATTTAGGAATAAAATTTGTGAATTCCAAAATGTAAGTCAATATATTTTATTATTAAAACCTCTATTCTAGAGGAAAAGCGTAATATGGTGTTTCAAATTATGTAATGCAATGAATGAAATTTGTAGAATATAGGATACAGCAGGTATATCTTTAATGTTTTCAATCTAAATGTTATATTATGTGTACAAATATACGAAATCACATTTTCAACATCATTATCAAGTAGGAACAACCCGAAAATACAGCCACAAAAAGCAATATACAACGTCATTCAGCAACCATTTTTGCATCCCAGGTAAAAATCGGATAAAATGGCGCCCATTGAGAATCTGGGATGACAACAATTTTTATAAAATATATTTGTATTCAAAATCGTGAAATGAATGGCTGAAACGATTTCCAAATGACGAACAGGGTTCTCCAAAATATGTAAACAAACCTTTTTTAGGTCAGTTTCTATTTATTTTTGCTACAAACAGGATTCCCCCGTCTGAACATGCGATGCGGGGGTTAAAAAAAAGTGATTGTTGACAAATAAATAACCAAAAACTGATACTTACTGAACTAAATTTTGTCAACAACTTCTTATGCTTGTCCGTTAAAAAATCACGATGACGTCATCGGATTGACCACGACGTTTCGCGGAAAAAATGCAAATGACGGTAACTGGTAACTGACGGTAACTGGTCGTCGACCAGTACTCCAAAAATATTTTTTGGGCATGATGTTTTGAATGTAGCAGGAATTAATAAACTCATTTGCAAAGTAGACGAAATTATTTGATCAACTTTACTCTCTGATTAGAACAGCACCCTCTGGAGTTAACATTGGTCACTGAGGCATACAAATAATCATTATATTACGTGGTTAAAAACCATAATTTACATACCGGTCAGAGGAATTCTTGACATTTACTATTCATTTGGTTATTTTTTTCTCCATCTGTTGCCACTATTTTCACATACATGTATGTGTCACATATATATTGCATACCGGTCAGAAAACTTTCGAAAGAATACTTGACCTTTATTGTTAATTTGGTTACTTTGTCTTCTTTCTGTTGCCACTATTTTCCCACGGGTATCTCAGTATTTACGTAATCGTCATTATATTGTTAAAGTAGAGTCGCGTAGAACATGATGTAGAAGTCTTGATGGTTAACCTGGAAATTATAAGATTGAAAAACTTTATCTTAATTGTTCAGTGTTTTTTTTAAAATTTTGGTTACTGTAACAACAGAAACAAAATACTAGTACAGTAATACGGTATGTCATTGATCATTTATCTTTTTAAACAAGAGCGAAACATAAAAAAAAATTTAAAAACACAAATAAAAATGAACAAAGTTGGTATAAAAAAAAATAGGAAAAAAGAACAGAAACAAAACAAATGAAGAAATACAAAATACCAAAAAATGTAATTATAAGCTTTTTGTTTAAAATATATACACATAAAAATATTTATTGTTCCTTTTCGATTGTCAGAAAGTTTTCTTTTAATTTCATCGTCATTGCCATAGTCGCATTTAAGTAGACACTGTTACATGCATATTTGATTCGGTGTTTTGCATTTGCGCCGATCTGTATTTCATTTTTGTTGATTATTTTATTTCATTTGCGCCGGTTTTTTCTTTCATTTGCGCCGATTGTGTACAGGTAGATTACAGGTGAATGTAATTTTCTTATTTCTCATTTATCAATATAAATGTCTTCTGTTGACAATTATAACATGTATATAGCTGTTGTCCCCTGCTCACCAATTGGAGGTGAAATAAGGATCTCAAGCAAAAGAAGTCAATTTATGCGAATGAAACGATTTCTGCATTTGTTGAATTCTGGAAAATATGAATAAATACTTAATCAATAAATGAACATGTATCTATCCGATCTTCTGTTTAAAATATGTTCTAGTGACCGTAATATTGTGATTTTATTTTTGCATTCTTGACAACTACAACATCCTCATTCGGTTCCGGTGATCCCCTTTTATAAAGTATGGAACTGCATGTATTTTAATTCCGGTACGTAATTTCTAATTATTTTCATTACGTCTAATGAATTTTTAATCTGTTCGTGAATCAATTGTTCTCCCTTTCAAGTGGGAACAGGTTCGTCTACATGGTCTCAGTACTGTCTACTGTCATCTGGCAGTAATAAATACGCCACCCCTGAGATGTTTCTGTTGTCGTTTTCTTTGCATGAAGGTTGTTGCGGTAAATTCTTGTCATTGTCAGTGCGATGCACCTCTTTTTTGGATAGATGTAATCACCTTGTCGATCCTTTGAATTGAAATGTCGAACGTGATTTGAGTGTGTATTTCTAAAACGTATTTCCTGTTTCCGAGATGTATTCTACATCTTTCAATGCTTTCCGGTTGAGCGTCTATCAGCGCCCCTCTTTTCTGATTCAATTTGCTTCGAGGTAACATCCTCTGTTATTAACAGATACAAGTGTATGTATAGCTATGAAAATATATGATATGTATATTTATGCATAAAAATAAAAAAAATATCCTTTGATGAGTGTATAAGGTAAGATAAAGACAAAGTAAACATGTCAAACAATAATGTGTTATGTTAGGCCATTGTTATTAATCTACATACCAGTATTTATATTGAGATAAATTCAATGAAATATGTTAATACAAAATGTCATAGAACTACAGTATATGAACGGTCTTACCTAATATATCGAGAACGTATTGAATACAAAGACAGAAATGAAACAGATGGAACCATTAATACTCAGACATAGAAGACTTCTTTAAAATAAATCATACCTGCCAACTTTCACTATTTGCGGGGGATTTCCCCCATGGAGGCTCCCAAATTGAAATTTTTAAAGAGCAATTATGTCCTCAATTTTAACAAAACAATTAATTTTACAATGAATTGAGGCTTATAAAAGTATGAAGAAGCCAAAAAACAACATTACATTGTATTTGAAGGCCCCCTTGAAGGTTTTTTAGGAGTATAGCAGCCATCTTGCACGCAAAACCCCCATGGGCATTTTAAAAACTTGGCAGGTATGATAAATGTCAATTCAATCATGCACGAAATCTGACGTTTTGAGAAAATATGCATCCTAAATGAAAGGTAAGTGTTGGACTTTTTGATTAAAGGGAAATTCCGCGATTTTTTACTTATCATCTAATTATGTTCATCTTAACATAAAAAACACATTTGCAAAGTTTTAAATTTATATTCCTTCTAATAACGGAGAAAATCAAGTATTTGTAACTTTTTTGGTTGAATTCTCGAGTGGGTCGTGACGTATTAGCCCGATATATTGAATTCTGGGAAAAAATAAAATCTGTTTAACTCTTATAGCTTATCGACAATATACGTAATTAAAAGCGCACAGCTGACGAATGGTCGAAGTTATTAACCACAATATAAGAATGAACGAAAATGAATATGCATATACCGTTTTGTATTGATTGAATTAAACTCCTATAAAATTATCTCTAGTAAATGTTTTTGAATAAATTTAATTAATTATTGTTGAGATTTTTTTCATAAAATATTTATTGAACATTTTTACTGATATTGAACTGAAAATATTTCAGTTCTATTTACCGTTATTGTTTTGATAATCATTTCAATGCAACTAATGTGTGAGCAGAGTGTATATTATTTTGTAAAGGTCACTGTATATTTCTCGGCTTGAGGTCAATTCGTTTACCTTGTAGCTATTTAGCCGCAGGTGTGAGTTCAAGCGTACACAGGTATAAATGTTGTTATTTGGAAAGGATAAACAGAAAGGATTAGAAAGAGTATGCTGTCACGATGTTAATACACTAAGATTTAATACACGATGATAATAAAGATACAATAATTAAATTGTGTAAATTAATTGAAAATAAAATTCAGATTCGTAATTCCGAAAGTGTATAAAAATAAAAGGAAACAATTTTTGATTACTTTCTTAGCGGCAATTGGCGTAAAGATTCAAATATGAAGCAAAAAATAGTAGTTTTAATCTTTTATAAAAACTAAATGCAATATTACCCAATTTGATATACCATTGTACATCTGTTTGATATCATTGACTTTACCGGAATTTCTTAACTTGTATTCAAATCTGGCTGTGTTTAAATGCAAATAAAACTATTGCAATTTTAAAGTTTTTAATTGACAAAAAAATACAACATACAACATACATGATTTTTTTTTAGTTTCTTTTTAACATTTTATTCTTACATAATTAAATTCATTTGACAATCATTTACACGAACTTTTTGTGAAAAGAATATCAATTATCTAAGCTAAGGCATTATTTCTTTTGAGGATTTTTGAGGATTTTTTAAAAAATTCTATGATAATATTTGTGCAATGTTGAACATGATAGCCGTCATTAATCCAAATAAGTAATACAGTAGTTGTAATAAAAGTTATATTTTAGTCATGCATAACTGATATTGACGAATTTATAATAGTTCGTCCATACATCGTTGTTCTTGAAACAATCATTATTAGTATACATGTAAGTTTCCTGACGTATAAGAGCCATTGAGGATGAGCTCCAGAGAAATCAGACTAGTGGCGTTTCGTTCGTTTGTTTGTTGGGAAAGGAGAGGAAATGCAACCGCTTGTACAGATAAACGACAGAATTACCATACAAGCATTTATAGTCAACACAATCAGAAAGAGTTCCCATCGTTAGACGGGGAATATGAAGGCTTCCAAGAATGAACAAGTTACATGTCTAACTCTGAACAGTTAGAAAACAGACTATCGACATCGACCGCTTGTTCTTAATATTTGAAACTGTATGCATATATATACGTATACGTTTATGATATATATAGTGATGAGTTCTTGCGTCTGACAAAAACTAAATTCCTTCATGGTTATATCTTGCCATACGTTTATATTGGTTTGTAAGGTGATTACTCACAATCGTTATTTGAAAATCCTGTTTGTGAGATGTAGATTCATTTCAATACAGAAATTTCGTCTATATATTTCACAAGTGTATAACACGGAGAAGCTCTGAAGGTCCATTACTCCCATTTTGTTTGGGTGTGAACCATCGATGTTTACAGCAATATCACAGAATAAGATGATGATGGTAGAAAGAACTATGGGCGTCATGTGGCAAATATTACATGCATATCGGACAATGAGTTGTCAATCTGTATGAAAAGATTTCCAATACAACCATATTATGGAGAAGGAATGTTTACATGCTATACTCTCGTACTAGTATTACAGGGTTCTTGTGGCGTTCACCTTAGACACACATCTTTTTAACGATGTTTAAAAAAAAAGACAGAACCAATTTAATGTCATATTTCCCTATTTTTTAAATATAACTAAAAGTCTTTTATCTGACAAGAATACCCCTATTTAGCGAACAAGTAATTTATTCTTTTTTCTGTTATTGAATACCAAGAAAGAAAATAAATCCCGAAATTAATTTGAAACTTTGATACTCAAAAGTTTCCCAGCAAAATATTCACATTCCCTGGGGATAATTAGTGTTCGTCCAGTGGCATATATAACAATTGTGATGTCGAATTACTTCCTTTGTTCGAGAACAATCTTATTGAGATATAAATCGGTGATTTTACTAGGTCCACACAGGGATGATTCCACTATATAGTTTAGGGCCGCTGAACGGCCCTTAAATCGGCCAGCGGCCCCAAAAAAATGTTTGTCAATATAAATTCCCAATTCAGGAAAATAAAACAAAAATCGGTATTTCCGGAAAAGTTTCCGTCACCGATTACGGCTACTATAATTTTTCATATTTTGTCGTCAAAACCACAGGTACTTGAGGACAGGACCCTATAGGAGCCTTGTGATGCCCCCCTCCCCCTTTTTTTTTTTTTTTTTAATCGAGCAAAAATATCATTATTTTCGCTTATATTCAGCTCTCTGTATGCTATTTATCACTTCAAATGCAAGGAATACTATCAAATACCAGTTTCTAAAATTTGGGGTTTCTGATATATGTATAGGCGGAAAGGTAAGTCACTCAGGTTTGTTTACATTGAGGTACTGCTCGGGATATTTCTTGAAATTTTCTATTAAATTATGTCCTACCTGTTCCAATATCGTATTTCTTCTTCGCCATATATATTATCCTCACTGAAAACATACATAAATAATCAAAATACAGGTATAAAGTCCTCCTCTGGGACACTTTTCACTCGCGATTTGAATATTTTCAACCACATTTTAGTAGAAGCTACGGAAGTGACATCGCTAGCGACATCTGTGCGGTATTTTCAAAAGGGCGGTAACCATTTCACATGTTACCTATTCTGTAACTCCCTCCTAAATCAAGAGAACCATAATCACTCCCGATCGATCGATTTCCGAATGGCAATGACGACAACGGTAAAACGCGAGAATTCCGAATATATTTTAAGTAATTGTTTTGGCGCAAAATTATGAACTGAAAAAGAATGACAAATATAAATGAAATGTCAAATAAGTCTAATTTGTTCAACTGGATAATTGATAACATTGAGGAAGGGGCTATAGATGAATCAATTGATTTAATAGATATTAAAGAAAAAACTGCAGCTGAAGGGACATCAGTTGGAAATTTAATAAAACAAATATATAAAAATGTGAAGGTGAAAAATGCACGCAGCAAAAGTAACTGGTGCAAAATGACCAAACGTTACTTTGGTATAAAGTGGAAAATTAATACACCAGTTGTGCTAGATATAAGCACATTTGGAACACATATCCCCATTGATTTTGTCTTGTTATCAAAAACTTTAAGCTGTATAACTATAGGTCATTTTAACAAAACCATAATAAATGGATTGAAGGTGCTTACTGAAGCTCAGTTAAAATTGGACCAAACTTGGACTTTAATGGTTATGGGTAAAAAGATAGACCCTGTTAGCTTAGGGGTAGACAAAACATTTAATTTACCATCATGTTTTGAAATAATAAGACAGTTGCGTTATTGTAATGGTGTTGAGGAAGTTGATGAGTCAATGCAAAATAAAGACTTCTTAAAAGAGCATGTTTCAAAACTTTTTGATGAAAACTCAGAACAAATTAGATACAGGTCAAAATTATGTCAAAAGGTGCTCCCATTTAAAAAATCACACAAAGCATCAGCATCATGTGTGCATTGTAAATGTTTGGAAAAAGCAGTTATTGTTAAAAATTTTCAACTTGAAGAAACAACGAAAAAACCTTTGAATGAGAATTTAAATTCCACAAATGCAACTTGCATAAGATCAAATACAGATCAGGATGTAATACTATCTACAGAAGATAATAATGACATGTCAGAAATTCTAACAAAAATTTTCCCTGAATGTAGTGATAAAATGAAATTATTTTTAATGTCGCAGAAAATGGCAATTGAAAGAAACCCACATGGAAGGCGTTGGAACAGAGACATCGTTCGTCTGTGTCTAACATTATGGTGCAGAAGCCCTAAGGGGTATACAGAACTTAGAAATAGTCAGTTTGTCATCCTCCCTTCTGAGAAATTACTACAAAGATTTAAAAATACTGTAAATCAAGAAGCTGGAATAAATAATGATATGCTTCATTGGATGGCAAATGAGGCCAAGCTAAAAAATATACCACCCGAGGGTTATGAAGGTGGGCTCATTATTGATGAAATGTCGATTCAGCAAGATCTACAGTTAAAAAAGATAAATGGAAAAATAGAATTGATTGGATTTACTGAATTATCTCCAGAGTCAGTAGTTTTTGATAAATTGAAATCCAACAAGAACGAAAGAATTTTAGCGAGTCATGCACTTCAACTTGTATTCCTAGGGTCGACAGGTTTTCGGTTTCCTTTCGCACATTTTCCTGCAAGCACTGCATCTGGACATGAACTCTATTTATTAGTATGGCAATCTGTGAATAGGTTAATGAACTTTGGGTTTAAAATCATGTTTGTTAGCACTGATGGGGCACAGACTAATAGAGACCTCTTTAAGCTTTTAATGCCTGAATTTAGTTCTGCCAAACCAGTAACATGCTCCTTTAATAATATTTACAGTAATGATAAGATAAGTTTCATCATGGATGTTTCTCATGTTATTAAAAAAATTAGGAACAATATCTTAAAAAGTGGAAGTGAATCTCAATGTAAAAGACATATGAAGTTTGAAGGTAATTTTATTGAATGGAATCATTTCAAAAGGGCTTATTCATGGGATATTTCAACCCATCCCTTTCCAGTGCATCATAAATTGTCACAAGATCATTTTTATCTGACATCAGAGGCAAAAATGCGCAATCACTTAGCAGAAGATGTACTGAATGCTGATATGTATCATTTGATGAAGCTGTATCAACAAACTTTGGGAGAATCAGGCTCTATGTTAAATGCTACTGTCAAATTATTGTCAAATACAAGTGTTCTGATAGCAAATTTTAGGGATAATAGGGCTATAACTGACTTAAGTGATGACAGATTAAGACAGAACCATGATGTAATGGATTTTTTCATTAAATGGGAAAAAAGTATTCAATTGGACACAACTGTCAAGCAAAAAGAAATGTGTATGATATCTCACCAAACCAGGCAGGACATAGTTTCATGTATTTTAGGATTTGAAGAATATTGTCAGTATAGGTTAAAAAACAACAATGCCTCTGTTATCCCCAGTAGACTAAATAGTGACGTTATTGAGAACGTATTTTGCCAACAGCGCACTTTACATAGTGGCGCCAACACAAATCCTACATACCTTGGTTACTGTCATGCAATGAACTCCGTCATCTTGGGCCAAACAACAGTGTCAAGAAAATCAAATACTGGTGGTGATACAGCACAACCTCCAACACAACAAAATCAAGTAAAGGTATAAAATAAGTCACTTCCAATATATACATTATGTACACTTTATCTGTTTTCATGTAGTCCTGAAATTAAAAAGAAATGTCACAAATATAATGCATGCATAAAATAAATAAGAACAATTTCATTACTAGCTGCCATTTATTATGGCGCTTTTGTGTGATGAAAGGGAGAGTACTGTAAGTGATGAGATACATGTATAATTCAAATTTAGATTGAAAAAGTATATTCAATACTACAGAACAAATTACTCATACTGAACATGCTGAATTTAGTAGTTTGAATAAAAAAAAAGATGTGGTGTGATTGCCAATGAGACAACTCTTCACAAGAGACCAAATGACACAGAAATTAACAACTACATGTATAATATGTTACTATACTTCCTTCAACAATGAGCAAAGCCCATACGGCATAGTCAGCTATAAAAGGCAAGAAATGACAAATGTAAAACAATTCAAAAGACAAAACTAACGGCCTAATTTATGTACAAAAAAATATCAAAAAACCCATATGTAATACAGCAACAAATGACAACCACTGAATTACAGGCTCCTGACTTGGGACAGGCACATACAATGTACATACATAATGTGGCAGGGTTAATGGTTGAAGCTCAAAAGATCTTCTTATAATTTCAAAATAAGGTTTATTGAGATTTGTTTTCTTTAAAAGGTAATTATTGGTTTACTTTTATTATAAGAGTAAGGAGGAAAAAAATCACCTCCCCCCCCCCCCCCCCCCCACAAACACACACTTTTATTATAAGAGTAAGGAGGAAAAAAATCACCTCCCCCCCCCCCCCCCACAAACACACACACACACACATTTTCTGAAAAAAAGAATCAAGTTAATAAAATGAAAATTGTGTTAGATGTATTATAACATATATAGATGGTGAAGATTGGATCAATTGGACATCAGTGTTGAAATAATATTTTCTTTGCCAAAACATCTGTAATTTCTTCTTTCCTTTTCTTGGAGGAAATTGTAATTGTAATGTCTTTGCAAATTAGTAATAAGTCTTTTTTGTGAAAGAGCTGTCATTTAAAAAAACAACATTTTGGCTTGCTATATTTTTTAAAGAACCATACCCCTTTCCCTCCTATTGCAAAAAAAAATCCATTATTAACAGAAGCTTTTATTCAACCATCATTCTTAATTTGAGAGAAATTTCAAAATGAGTTTGTATTAAAAAAAGAAAACCCTCCAAATTATTTTCTCTAACCCCTCTTTTAACTTGGAATTATCTAGTTCCTTAACATAATCAAGTATACTTGCTTACTTTATTATAAGCACAAGGGACAAGTGAATGACCCGTCCTCCTCAGTCAAACATGCCCATTCTGCTTCATCCTCTAAATTAACACATTGCCGATGAAACCATAATGTGCAAACATCACAATTAATCCAATCTTCACCGTCTATATATGTTTTATTACATATAGCACAATTTTCATCCTCTATTGTCTCTTCTACTTTCTTGGTTTTTTTCCCTTTTCCTTTCCCCTTTCCTTTAGATTTTTTTTTGCCATAATTTCTTGTCCTTTTTGTTTTAGTCAGTGTTGAAGGAGCAGTCCCAGACAAACTAGTTTCTGGTTCAGAAGAAACATGTAGAGAGCCAGAGGGCCCAATCATGTCATCATGCACTGATTGTTCAGAGACAGGCACAGACTGAGAGATCCCACTAGGTCCGGGCTGAGGTGCATAAGAATCAGGTATATTTAGAGTTTCAATACATGTATCACTATCTAATATTTTCTTTGCCAAAACATTGGTAATTTCTTCTTTCCTTTTCTGGGAGGAAATTTTAATTTTAATGTCTTTGCAAATTAGTAATAAGTCTTTTTTGGTGAAAGAGTAGTCATTTAAATATTTTGGATTCTGAAGAAGTTCTGATTTAAGACGCAAGAAGGATGACTGTTTATTGGTTGATTTGTCTTCGGTATAAAATTTCATGTCAAACTTTTTGATAGATTTCTTTCCCTTTTCAGTCACTTTTTTTCTCAATGCCTTTCCTTTTTCTCTTTTTAAAAAAGCCAGAAAATCTCTTCTAAACTGACTCAAGCTTACTTTCAGAAACAAAGTCACAACTGACTGGAATAAAATGAGAAAGTTGTCAACAGCTGTTGCCATGGAATTAAGTAATGTGCGAATGTCATGGTCATTCTCACATTCATCCTCAGAAGAGGTGGTAACGGATGAGGTCACGCACATTAACCATGCCTCATATAACTCGTAGTCATCAAACAGTTGCTTTAAAGAATCATTATACAAATTTTTACCATATATGACTAAATTTTCATGGGTCAATTTTTGGCGGCATTGAATTTCAAGCTTTTGAAAAAAATCAAAAGCAGAGTCAGAAATATTTGTTAGTCCCTCACGCTGATTTTGTTTACGCTTAATTTCATCTAAACTAGTTTTATCAGTAGATACATCTACTAACTCACCAAAGGTACAGCACATTGAATTCAAAATGTTCATTTTATTTTGTAAATCTTTCAGTTCCTTTTCTTTACCTTTTGCAAATAATGAGTTTCTTATCTTCTGTGACAAATTGTGCTTTAATTTTGCAATCACATACCCACTGATATATCTAATTTTGCCCTTTCCAGCAGGATCTAACTCTTGAGTTAAAGATGGTTTAGGTAAGGGTTCAGGTGAAGTCAGATGCAGATGAGAAGATAAAGTTTCAAAAAACTTTCTTTCAATGTAAAATAATACAGATGTTAAAAGTCTATAAGCTGGACCTTTCAATTCTTGTAGTTCATACTTTTTAAGCAGAACAGAAGTGCTACATTCATATTCTTCTGAATTTATGTGTTTATTGAATTTAATAAAAAAATCATTCCTATGCTTCTGAGTGTATTTATCCTTATCTTCAGGGAAGCAGTTCAGCCCTATGTCATCAATAATTGATGCCTGCTGATCAAACCAATCATTGAATAAATTAAAGTTTTTAAGAATTAATTCTTTAAAATATAAGATCTGCTCTTCTGCAGGGGTATCCAAAAATTCTAATAAAACATTGTCAAAGGCCAGCTTTGAAGGGAGAGGATCAGTAGAGAATACTTTCTGGTTGTCATCAGTTAAAATTGTATCTAAAAATTCAAGTTTTTCTATTTCAGAATCTGAAAAATCTGAATCATTATCAAAATCAATAAAATCTTTCTCAAATGTTTTGCTGCATGCATCACTATCACTAGAAGCTGATTCAGTTTCTGAATATGAAAGTTTTTCAAGTTGAGTTTTATTTCGGCAACATGTTAAATCTTGGTTAAGCTCACCTACACTGAATGATTCATAAAAGTTCAATACATATCCTGGATGCTTTTTGCAAAGAGTTTTTTGAAATTGACTACTTTTAAACCATTTACAGACACTGCTCTTCCCACTGCGACACCTAATTGACCTGGTTGAACACTGTGTTGGCAATTTACTGTTACATTTTCTAAACTCATACCTTGGGCTTTATGAATTGTAAGTGCATAAGCTAATTTTAATGGCAGTTGAATGCGCTTTGCAATAATAATTTTCCCAACAGGATCATAAGTGGAAAAAATTTCTGCTCCAATATTTGCCGTAACTATTTTCTCACCAATTTTGAAATTAACATCAACAGATTTATTATGCAGTTGAACAGCAATACCACGAACACCATTCACTAAAACATCACTAAGATTTTTGATCAACATAACAGGACACCCTACCTTTAGCCCTAAATTCTTTGGCGCTAAAAACTTGTTTATATAGTGTGCAGAACCTTCATCTACTGAATGGTATGTTTGAAGCTCTCCTTGTATTTGATTTAGTTTATTATAATTGAACATATCAACGTCAATGTTTCTAGCAAAAAGTTGGACACTGCCTGCTTCATCCTGCAGAGGTCTATTTAATGATTGTAGAAATGCTACTGATTCATCTGAAGGATCCCCAACCTCTAATTCATTAATACATGTTATCAAATTATGTTCGTCTTGTCGGTGTACAATATGTAAATTGATCTTGTGGGGGAAATAACTCTCAAACCATGGTAAACGAAAACAGAGGTTGCCAGGGTCACCATACAGTTCATTTGAAACTGGTGGAAGCTGATAAAAATCTCCTACAAGAATAACTTGAATGTTTCCAAATATATCTGGAGAGTTCCTAATTTGCCTACACAAAACCTGGACCTGATTTAAAACTTTAGAGCTAACCATTGAAATCTCATCAATAATTAAAGTTTCAACAGATTCAATATTGGATTTGGCAACTGTGTATCTCTCATCTGTTCTAAGTAAATGAACAATTTCCTCTATTAAATACCTTCCGTCCCTTATTCCTGACCACTTGTGAAGTGTTTGTGCACCTAGGTTGCCGTAGTGTGTGGCAGCGATACCAGTTGAACACACGATAGAGACGTTTTTCTTTTGACTATATCTCATAAATTCAACAATTTTCTCAACAAGAAATGTCTTACCAGTGCCTGCTTGGCCTGAAATCAGTAAATTATGGCCATTAACGGCCAAATTGAATGCGAATTTCTGGTCTTCATCCATTATTGTTGTTGTTGTCTGTTGTTATAAAATTTCCCGCAAAATATATTCGGAATTCTCGCGTTTTACCGTTGTCGTCATTGCCATTCGGAAATCGATCGATCGGGAGTGATTATGGTTCTCTTGATTTAGGAGGGAGTTACAGAATAGGTAACATGTGAAATGGTTACCGCCCTTTTGAAAATACCGCACAGATGTCGCTAGCGATGTCACTTCCGTAGCTTCTACTAAAATGTGGTTGAAAATATTCAAATCGCGAGTGAAAAGTGTCCCAGAGGAGGACTTTATACCTGTATTTTGATTATTTATGTATGTTTTCAGTGAGGATAATATATATGGCGAAGAAGAAATACGATATTGGAACAGGTAGGACATAATTTAATAGAAAATTTCAAGAAATATCCCGAGCAGTACCTCAATGTAAACAAACCTGAGTGACTTACCTTTCCGCCTATACATATATCAGAAACCCCAAATTTTAGAAACTGGTATTTGATAGTATTCCTTGCATTTGAAGTGATAAATAGCATACAGAGAGCTGAATATAAGCGAAAATAATGATATTTTTGCTCGATTAAAAAAAAAAAAAAAAGGGGGGAGGGGGGCATCACAAGGCTCCTATAGGGTCCTGTCCTCAAGTACCTGTGGTCAAAACATAGTAAAATCCGGATAAAATGCTGACTATTATCGCATTTTATTAACAACGATTTAATTATGTCAACATGAGGTAAACAATTTTAGTGGCCGGATTCAATTGAAGTTAAAATGTTATGAGAGTATGTGGTCTCGTAAAAGTAGATCGCTCAGCAGGTTGATCAAAAATATGCTTTTTGTCAAAATGGGTGTCAAAACATTTCCTCTCACTTAGATATCCATAAGCGATTTCAATCAAGATATGTTGAATTTTACGTACTACCCAATTACGATTATATTTACCTTCATAACCTTCGTTATGAAATATTTAAATATTTAATATTTAACCCATTTCAATTTTCAATTTTAATCAGTGACAATTTAAGTCATTTGTATATTTTTCATTTTTATTGACATAAAATTTAGCTGAAATTTAATTTAAAAAAACAAAACTACACATTTTTATTCGAAAATGTATCCGCTCCCTCAGATTGACTCGGTTTCATATTGCTTTGACATCAGTATCATTTTCAATATGCATAAAGAAGTGGGAACATTGAAAGTGGAGGGCAAATAGATATTTGTTAACTAATAGGTTGTTACAGACTGTTTCGAGTATTTACGTTAATGAGGGGTGTCAGATGCTTTCAGTGTTGAAGATGTGGTTCTTGTGTTTGGTCCGACATACAGGTGTCGTTCATTTTGTGGAAAGAGTTTTCATCATTTACCCATGCAATCGACAAGAAGGAGACCACAATCATATATTTAACTTTATATTTTTTACAGGTAATTGCAGATGAATGATGGTGCAGGGATATAATGTGTAATTGTAGACAAGGACATGCAACTGTTGAGGACATAATCATAGAAGACTATTTCGATACAAAACATTTTGGTGTAATTTTTTCTGAGGTTGGGGGATCAGTTGAAATGCGGGTAGGGGAAAATTTGAAAGCTTTAGACGGAGAATCTAACATTGATATTGATATTGTGACAGCAAATACAATTATTATGAAATCTATTTTATATGTTTTAGGATTAAAAAAAAAACTATAGTTGAATCGATAAAAATGAAGTTATTATTGTCAAAAATATTTCGGCTAGTGGTATAACAGAATTCATTCGTTTAAAACAAAGTCGCCTTTATCTCAGATTAGAGGGGTGGTTGATTTAAACGGTACGTTGTTACACGAGCTTATTCAAGTCATTTTGGTTCCATGCTCGGAAAATCAATGATATGACTAAATAAAATTCCTATTGTGACGTCATGAAAAAAGCGACCATGTCTGATGACTTCAAATAGAAAGAACACATCTTTCTGCAAATAAATTGAAAAATAGGATCAACATTGTCTGCATATTGTTTAAAAATCGTTAGAGAAACCGATTTCACCACCAAATCTCGTGCAATTTGACGTATTAATCGAATTTTGACCGATGAACAACTGAGATCAAACGAACCACACGTTGATTAAATAAAAATAACCAACAGGTCAGGAAAAGGATATAAGAATTAAATTCAGGTTTACCGTTTATTTGGTATGCGCATATATTATATATGTCTAGCGCCGGTATTTAAATGTTTATTCTTTGATGTAATGGATTTATAGATGTAAATCGTTTTCATAACATTGTGGACGAGACCATTCTTGACGCGTCAGGTTATCAATTGACTGGGTCAGATTTATAGGTGAAAGCTCATCTGTAACGCTGAATTATCACCTCGTACTTGATTTAAACTGACATTTAAACTATGGGGTCGCCAAAGGTTATAAACGATTAAAATCAAATGATACGAATAACTAGCAGAGGACATAACCTTGTGTGTTGCTTTCAAAAATTATCCCAGGCAAAGATTACCGTAGGCGTATTTGGCACAACTTTTTTGGAATTTGTGATCCCTAATGCTCTTCAACTTTGTACTTGTTTGGCTTTATAAATATTTTGATATGAGCGTCACTGGTGAATGTTATGTAGATGAAACGAGCGTCTGGTGTACTAAATTATAAACCTGGTACCTTTGATAACTATTAACGTTGAATACTTAAGCATTATTTTTATCTTTATAGGAACATGCATGAACTATACTCTTTTATTCTTATTAAATGAGTTGTATTGAGTGTGTTTTGGGCGTGAACCTCCCTTTGGATATAACTTGACATTTATGAATGAGATTTTAGATTTTTTTTTTTGTGGTACATTCTTCTTGGTCTTTATTTTGCCAATCATTTATTGTTGTGGCGTGTCTTTATTTGCATATTTGCATTGTTTTATTATTCATTTGCATAATCATGCGATATGATTCTCTCAACCAATCAGATTGGAGAAGTGGACTACCACTATACTACTCATGACCAATAAATTTTTTTTCAGCTTGTTTGCAATGGAAACATCCTGAATATGCATGATATATTTGTCACTGGGCGGTAAGGAAACGACAATCTTTGAAAATATTTTAACATCAAAACGACAACACAACATTAGGGACGACATCAAAAGTTCAATGTAGGATAAAAAACTTAATTCACATAGTTTTTTCGCTGACCCCCTACCCCCCCCCCCCCTTCTTAACTTAATTTGGGAAAAATTGATTTACCTATATGGATATATGTAAAATCGATTTTAGATTTACAAAACTTGCAGCAATGTAATTTGACCCCCCCCCCCCCCCACTCCCAAACTATTCGATTTAAGTTTTTTTTTATCCTACATCGATCTTTTGATGTCGTCCCTTACAGGACTACAATATAAATAAATAGAACACAATTGACAAAGAAACACACGAATAATAGCTAACAAAAGGCAAGTTTGAAATTTTTAATACGCCAGAAGTGCATTTTGTCCACACAAGACTTACTAGTGACGCCCAGTTACAAAAGTTTGAAAGCCGAAACAAGTACAAAGTTGAACAGCATCGAGGACCAAAAGTTCAAAAAAAGTTGTGCCAAAAACGGTCAGGGTTTTCTGTTAGGTACCAGAACATCCCTATTATTTAGAATAATTTATACTTTTGCAAACAGTAAATTTTATAAAATGACTATACAAAAGATGTACATGATACAACTGAAGTATTAGCTAATAACAGGAAACAACCGAAATACATTACATAACCCGACAAAATGCAACACATCCAAATAAGTTTAAACCTCGACGCAAAGTCTTACAAAATCTTATTTATTTTTAAATAGTTTTTGAGAACTTTAACTGGTCAATGATAAAGCTATTAAAAGTCAAGAGAGATCATTTTCCCGCCAAAATTTTAATGGCTAATATTTCGAAAACAAGCACATGGACCCCTATATTGTTTTTGTTTTTTTTATTCCTCCATTCATCTTCTATCAATATATACTAGTGTTATGAAAAGTTATTTATTTTGAAACTGAGCAGCGAACATCCTTAAGCGACGTTCACAATATGATTGCTGTAATAGTTAAATGTGATCGACAAATGAGTAAACCAAAGTTTAAAAATTGTACAAGTTTCAAAAACTTTGATGAGCAGACTTTTTTGTATGATCTCCAAATGTATAAACTGGGATATTGATAATTTTAGCTTCATTCAAGTAGCAAACAAACACGCACCTTTTTAAGAAAAGAAAAGTTTTGCCTGAACAAATACCGTATATGAATGAATATAAGAACTGAAGTCAGAGAATGTTATATAACAAGGTATAAAAATTCAATAACAAAAAAAACTGGGAAGCTTATACAGCTCAGAGGAATTGTGTAACCAAATTTTAAAAAAAAGCAATCTGTTACACCCACTGTATTGAAAGTTGTTCAGGCTGCTATAAGGCAAAATATTTTTGGCCTTTGGTTAAACCCTTTTCTTACGAATAAAAGAATAACAATTTCTTTGTTGATGTAGCGAAGAACATTGCTGATAACGACATCGTTATCGATGAAAAACATCCAAGTATCGATGCAATTATAAAAAATATACAGACTTGTCATCACCAGCACTAAATTTTCAACCAGTAAATGAACATTTTGTTTTGAAACGAATGAATAAAATAAATGTCAAGAAAGCAACAGGTATTGACGGAATATCACCAAAACTATTACACTATGCTAAACCTGTAGTTACGAAACCAATAACTGATTTTGTAAATTTAACATTGCCTTCTACCCCAGTCTTTCCCGACTCATCAAAATTGCCAAGGTGGCACCGATTCATAAAAACACAGTGTACTTGAAAGGGGTAATTACAGACCAGTGTACTTCACTCAATTTCCAAAAGTTTTGACCTGTAACTTTCGGAACAGTTCAAAAATATTTTTAATTTATTTTTTGCAGCATTAAGAGCAGGTTTTGGCTGTCAATCCACTACACTAAGAATAATCGAGGACTGGAAGAAAGCCTTAGACAATGACAAATACCTAGCAGCAATTTTATTGGACCTAAGTAAAGTGTTTGACTGTTTACCTCATGATCTGTTCATGAAGTTGAAATACTATATGGTCTAAGTGAATCTGCTCTCCAATTACTAGACCTGACTGGTAGAAAACAATGTGTCAAAATAGGTGAAAGTATTAGTCAAATGCTTGACATTTATAAAGTGTACCACAGGGCTCTATACTAGGCCCTGTTTTATTTAAAATTTTAATAAACGATATTTTTCTCTTTGTAAAAAAACTGTGACTTATATAATTATGCAGACGACAATACCCTTTCAAAACCTGGATCTTCTTTGACATCAGTTATCATATCCTTGGAGGAGGACAGTGGTTCACTAATCTCATGGTTCTCACAAAATAAAATGCAGGCTAATCCAGAAAAATTTCAAGCCATAGCGATTGGTAGTAAAATACATAAAACATGTAAAAACAACAGTCTCCAACTTAAATGGAAACAACATCAATTTCGATAATGAAGTAAAACTACTTGGAGTAACCATTGATTTTAAATAGTGTTGTCAAATCGTACACTTTTGCCTAACCGGTTACTCGGATAATCGTTCGACTGATTAACCGGTTAACCGGTATAGTTTAAATTGGCGTTTGAAAGACTTATCAATATAGTCCCTACACATAGATATTAGATGTGGTATGAGTGTCAATTTGGCAAGCTTTCATCCAAGTCATAAATTTACCCTTTTAGAATTGAATATTGTCTTTTGGCATTATAAGGCTTGTCTTTGATGATTCCTGGCGAAGTTTGACTTTTAATAATCAAATACACCGTATCAACAATAGTGTCTGTACCAACTTTATATTGAAAAATAAAAAAAAACCTTCTTGATCTCGTAGAATTGACTATGTCTGAAACCGATTTCCTTTTCTCTTGATGTCTCCGAAAATAATGTGGAGTGTTTCAATTTGAAATGATTAATTATAAAAAAGATGTGATGTGATTGACAATGAGACAACTCTCCTCAAGAGACCAAAATGACACAGAAATTAAATACTTTAATTCACCGTACGACCTGTTTCTTACACAAAATTAGATCAAAAACGAACTAATGAAGTAAATCGTAAAATTTAATCGCATTACTGATTTAAAGTTACTGTTAAAAAAACATGTTTACTAATTATGTTTCTTTAAGATCCTGCCCCGAGCTGAGAGACAAGTTCTAATTAATTTTATGTTTTTAGGATTAACAATAGCAATCAATATACTGGACAATTGATCTGTCTAATTAGTTACCACGACGACATTTTTTAAATAAAACATAACTATTTAATGATTTCAATACAGATTTATATCAAATCTACCAAAATTGAAAAAAAAGTCTGGTTAACCGGTTAGCGATTTTGGTATTCGGTATTCGGTCGTTCGAACGGTTAACCGGTTGACCGGTTAACCGTTGACAACACTAATTTTAAACTTGGCTTTAACCAATACATATCTAACATCTGCAAAAAAGCAGCCAGACAGTTAAACGTTCTGAAAAGAATTTTATCATACTTGAACAAACTGGTAAAAATGACAATTTCCATTCTTTCATCATGTCAAAATTAAGTTACTGTCCACTCACATGGTATTTTTGTAGTGAGTGCAACACAAAAACAAATAGAAAAACTGCAAGAACGAGCGCTCAGATTCATGTACAATGACTACAATAACTCATATAAACAACTACTTTAACAATAACTCATATGAACAACTACTTTAACAATCTAAAACTACCAACACTTAAAATCAGACGCATGAGAACCATGGCATTAGAAACTTACAAAATTTTGACAAAATCGAGTCCAGAGTTCTCACATAATATATTAAATTTTAAAGATAACTCATATAATTTTAGATATAAACTCACAGTTGATTTACCACAACCAAGAACTACAAGCCATTTTAAATTTGCGAAAGAGCAACCTTTTGTATTTATATTCAAATTTTGCTCGTCCTGAATATGCATTAAATATTTTCAACTGGACAGTAAGAAAACAACATTCCATCAACAGTAAAAAGCGAATAGAAAACCAACATCACTGAAAAATATGATATACCAACCAATCGTTGAGTAGTAAATAATTTTATATAGACGCATGATAAATAATCATAAGAAAAACATAACAACCTCATTTTTGTATATAAGATACAGCAGTGTTCATTCCGAATTGAGTTCAATACAATGTTCGATAAAACCCTCTGTAGTCCACCAAGAACCTTTCTTGTCCTCCATGTCTCGAGCGTTTTGAACACGTTGCTCCATAGTCTGACACTGTGCGGGATTATATACTTTCACGTACAATCTATCTTTATTTAGATCAACAGTATATTTTTTCCGAGTAACCGTCCTCAAAAATGAGTACGAGTATACATCTATTTCGAATTTGCGTCCATCTTGTCCATCAAAATATCGTACTGAAGAAAGTATGCCGGTATCATCAATTATTCCAATTACATTGCTTTGAACAACTTCCCCTATTCTGATATCTTCTACGTGGTGAATCTCTCTCTTTTCTATGAAGAGTGACGCTTCTATCTTTTCCGTTGGTTTTGTAATTTCTTCATTAGATATTTCGTCAAAAATATCATTGTTGTACTGTTGAACTTTGGCCCAATATGAAAAATGATCTGATCGATTTGAAAATAAGGCCCATTTAGTCTCGCCAATTCGACTTCTCGCTCGACTTACAACAATGTCAGCAGGAAATGTACATAAAGGTTTGCAGTCTAATACATATATACTCGATTTATCTGTATCAATTTCAACATTTTCCTCGACAATCTTTGTCGCTAATGATGTTGACAATCCATAATGGATCAAACGAATCCCCCCCTTAGTCTGTTTGTCTTTTTTTGTCGTGACCTCAGAAACAATACTTGTCTGTTGAATAACGCCATAAAAGCGATGAGATAACACATCTCCAATACGTATATTTGCTAAATTTGTTACCTTTACACGATCAATGGAAAATGGAGAGGTCAACGCTTTTCGTAATCTTGGCACTGACATTTGAAATGCGACTGCAAGTAAAATAGATAGAATCACTAGTGGTATTCCTACTCCAGGAGCCATTAAAGGAACAGCAAAGTGTAAAATGAGAAACGCTCCAAATGTCAGCCACAAGTCCAAAACCTTTCCTTTTAAACAAGACCAACACATTTGGCCATTTTTATAATCTTGAACATGCAATGCTGTCATTACAATACAGTATATGAGATACAAGGATGCTGCTCCACCGAGAACTAATTCTGGTACTGCTTTACTAAGACCACTGGCAATTTCATCTGAAGAAACCAATAACAATCGTAGAATGCCTTTTGCTATTTTGCTTCCAGCCCCAAATAATCTAGAAAGAGCATCTGCAATTTTTTGTCTCATACTTTGTACCTGGGAACTTTTGCTTTCTCCCACCACACACCAAGTTGCAAAATGTTCGCAGTTGCCTGTAACTATATTGTAGGTTTCGAATTTATCGCTCTGTGTTAGAATGGATTCGGCTCTAGTCACAACTGTATCTGGATCGTATCTGGGAAATACGTAATCTACAATGTATAATTCATTTACTCTTAAATTAAATTCTTTGGTTTCCTCGTGTACTGCTATCTTTCCATCATGTTTTGTGAAATGTATGAGAACCAGCGTAACGTTACTACCAACCGCACTTTTAACTTCTTTGACAATTGCATGGTGGTCGTACATCCTTTTCATTTTTCGCTCCGCTTTTTATATTGTGGTGGAATATTGGCCTGGCATCGATATGTGCTGGCCCTTCTTTAAGCTTGAGACATATTCCACTCTCCTTGGTTTGGAACAATTGGCACAGCTCTTTTTTATACATTTTTCATGTTCATTCAATTGGTCAATCGCATTTTCTAGTGCAGAATATGCATCGCCCTCTGTATTTGTTGCTTGGGTAAAAGATACTTCGTCACGTAATGATACGTCATACCGTTGTCCAATCTCAGCAACGATTTCCTGTATATCGACATCACCGTCATCACTTTGTAGAAGGTCTTCATCAGAGAAGCTATTTACCAAATCATCATACCTAAAGTTGTTTGATAAAGGTGAGTATTTCTGGGCCATGTTCAACCTGTTAAATAGCAAGTCTTATTACTTTTATTCTTATATATTCAGTCTTTTAGGGTTTGTTTGTGTGGTGTTTTGCTGTGGGACTTAATTGTTTCGTCTTCTTTCGTTTTTGCACAGGGGTTCTCTTCTCTACGACTTCTGAGCTTTGAACGTCATGTTAGTACCTTCGGCCTCTTTTGTATACAGGACGACCAAGCTATTTACCGATCTTATCATTGTATTGATTGTTAAAATTTGTTCTTAATCTGCATGAATATGCATTATAATGTTTGATAGGTGCTAAAACGCAACATTATTCTATAAATGATGTGTTGCAAGTGCTAGAAGTTATCCTCAGATAGGATGAAGTTTAAATTTTGAGCATAGACTACCTACTTCTTGCTACCTTAAGCTTCATTACCATGTCACGGATTATGATTGATTACTGTTTGTTTTACGTCTAGTGGCAAATAAATCATGTATATTGGGGACGGAAAAAAATTAACAATGAATGGTATGTCTTATATAGGAGTCGACCGGATTGAAGGGCTTGAAATTACGAATTCCACATGAAAAATGAGGTGATTCATTGGATATTCCATGCAAAAGACGACCTATGGACCTCTTAAAGGGTTGTTACAAGGATTCGTTAACATACAGAGGCATGACATTCTCTCATCACGATGCATCATATTTCATGTGCCCATTCTAAACGGGTGTGGTTGTAATTTTATACATCCCACGGACGCCCCATTTTATTATACAGGTTTTACTGCCGGTCCAATAGTAACAAATTTCATCAATTACTATATATCTCAGTCACCCTCGGTGTTTCCATGATTATCAAAAGTGGCCCAAATTTCAAGAATTGTTATTGCGAACCCAATAATACCATTCCATAGATTCACCTGATAGTTACCTGTCCATTTAAACTTTTGGCAGTTCTAGTGTCCCATCTAATAAATACAACAGGTATTGTTCTTTGTGTAGTTTATTTACTGAGACATTTAAATTTCTTCTAAGAGAAATCTATCACTCATTGATTAATCTACCTGAGTAGAAATGTTTATCTGCTAAATAGATATAAATAACAGGTTTACCATTGCATGTGAGTTTATATTTATGTACATATAATCTGTCGAATGCATGTAAACACTTACATGCATTCGACAGATTTCTGACAAAATTTTCAACATTATTCCTACATTTCAAAAAACATTTGAAATAAAAACCCTAAAAATGATGATATTTATATTAAGGTCTGCTTAAAAGTATGCTATAACTAAAAAAAAATGAAAATTTCGATAGGAACAATACTTATGTTTTAAAAAATGAACATTTTATGATTAAAGTAGTGTTTATTTTGAACAGATTGGAAAAAAAATATTATTAAAATTGAATAAACACAAAATCACATGCATTCTTAATGGTAGACCTGTTATTTCTATCTATTTGGCAGATACACTTTTTACTCAGGTAGATTGTTAATGAGTGATAGATTTCTCTCACAAGAAATTTAAAGGTCTGTGGGAATAAACTACACAGAGAACAATACCTATTGTATATGTTCAATGGGACAATAGAACTGCCTAAAGTTTAAATGGACAGGTTAATGGAAAGGTACAATTGGGTTCGCAATGAATGTTATACAGTTTTAAAAATTATAAATGATAACATAAAAACATTGAATGAGTAATCCGCGACTTGATTAAAATTTATTTTGACCTAGATACCAAACTGAAATATTTGTATACTCATCTACACATAAAATCTGTGTCACAGCAGGAAAAATTAATATTTCTCTTTTGTTGGATCGTAAATGTTTTGCTATAATGCTGACATACAAAAAATTTTAACATTTAGACTAGATTTTGACATGGTAAAGTGGGCGTAGTTATGAACAAAAATATATTCAGTGAAAGAAGATGAATATTAATGTTAATTGCCCGTAATTCTTCATGATAATGTCTTACCTTTCAATCTTACTATTATATGATTATAAAAAATACTAGTATGACAACATAATCGTTCAAAAATGTATACTGTAGTTCGTAACTTCTTTTCTATAAATATCATTCGAAAATTCCCAGTTACTATCCATGTATCAACTTGATAAAATCTTGTCTATTGATTACAGATCAAAACAACATAGATTACATTAAATCAAGGGTTAAAAGTGCAGGAAAGTACAAAAAAAAAAACATTAAAAAACGCAGTATATATGTTGTGTACAAGATGTAAGTTTGTACAAATTATACAGGGTTTTGTGCAAGTCATAAGTTTTTTGACACATACCTATTTGCACCCGGTGATAAAAGTTTATCTTTAAAATGTATCAGTTTAATATTCTAAATTCAAATGTATATACAACCTAACATTTAACACTATTCTCGTTGCCAAAAATAAGGACACCTGAATGGTTTAAATTCTAATTATATTTTCTCCTTATGCCAAAATCATATCCATTAAAAGTTTTTTTGTGTTATTCTAATGTTTTTGTATCCATGCTCAATATTATAGACTGTATCATGTTATCAAAATGGTATGATAGAAATATGCGAAACAAAAGACTGTGCTTGTATAATCCATTTGTGTTAAGCGGTTCATAAAACACTGATAATTTGTACAAAAAAGAATCTGTACAAATTATAATTTGTATGTAACATTACAATTTGTACACAACATATACATTGTATGAATGTGGGATAAAGAAGTAATTGCTCAAGAAAAGACTTTGTCTTACAATTTGATAGCTTCTGGGTATTCGTCAATACCCTGAATCTTTTAAACGGTTTGCCTTGTAGATCAACATTATGTGTTTATTATAGTCTAGACGACATCTGATTAACCATCGAGATGACCTCCGAATGCTGCCGACAGTCACATAACCCGATATAAACATCAACATAAATATGAATAAGTGGCGACTTTAATTAGAATTTTCTAGGTCTGTTTGATTTGTTTCAATTTAAAAAAAAAAGTTAATCCTTATTTTTGCCAGTCAAAGAAATTGTTCACCATTGTTTTACTTTCAATTTTGACATTCCTTTCCTTCTAATGGTTGAACATGACTTCTACATAAGTTACCAATCTCTTGCAAAAGGGTTACATTGAAAGTCACATGTATATATGGATTCAATGAGGTCGATTTATTCACTTGCAACTGAATAATTCATTAGCGATGTGTCTATGCTTATTTTGACAAAATTGAACTAAAAGCAAATGATTATTCCTTTATTTCATTGATGATTGAACAAAAGGAAAATTATGTCTTTTTAATTTTTGTTTATTTTTCACATGGCTAATGCCCCTAATATTAATGTTTTTCGTTTTCGTTTTGTGTTTTTTTCCCTGTATTTTTTAAATATTAAATTATTAGTATATTTGACTTTTAACATATAACGTGATTAAATTATCAATATAAGTATACGGATAGCAAACTGGACATTGCTAGAACACAAAATGACAAAGAAATATTAATGCCAATTAACAGAAAACGTAAAATATGTTAGGCTAACCAAGTCCCTGCATGTACTGCACTCCGGTCAAATCACACCTTATTGAATTATATTGACGTTTGTTAACATCGACATGGTGTGGTTTAATATTCACTGTTATTTTCTAACACTCTTGATACACTGGTAAACTGAATGTAACTCTTAAAGGGGGACGAAAGATACCAGAGGGACAGTCTTAAAATTCACTAAACACTCTGGACATGAATTCATCATCATTTTGCAGATATTTTCACGTGTCTATACCTTGTAATGTGAACTCTGGTATAGTGTCATTACAATTGCTGACGTAAAAAAAAGTTAAATACTTGGAGTTGGATAATTCAAAGAAAATTTAAATGTTCGATGAAGTTATGAAAAAACAACTTTGCTGTAAGAATATAGATAAATAAATGATTATTTAACCATAATTTAACACTGTAAGGACTTACTATACATATATTAATCTTCCAACAAGAAAACTGCTGAGATCACATTTATATTGATAACATATTGTAAACTTTTCTAGTGAAATACATTTTTTATACATATATATATATAGAAAATCTTATGTAATCCCAAAATAAGCATAATTTGTTAGGATGACATAATCAATAAGGTGCGCACAGTTAAATTGTGGATCGAAGTGGAATTATAGTAAGGTGGTATAGTTGTCTAAATTAAAAATGACAGAATTTGTTCATACTTTGCCAAAAAAGGGACGAAAAATACCAGAGGGACAGTCAAACTCATAGATCGAAAATAAACTGACAACACCATGGCTAAATTAAAAAGACAAACAGACAAATAATCGTACAGAAAACGTATAGTATATATTGATATATGTTCAAAAATACAATAATAATTGAGAATATCAAAAGAAAAGATTGGGTTACCATGCGGGTGTTTTTATGGCTAAAACACAAAATAGCAAAAATCCATGTCGTTTCCTGCAGAAAATGCTCTATTTCAGAGTTACCTCCCCTTAAAATGCCAATTTAATAACATTAAAAATCTAGCAAAAATGATCTACACTTGTAAAAATATTAATATCTATGAAGTTATAACCATATATTTTTTTCTTCTAAATGTAAATTCACATAAGTTATCTGTATTCCTGCATCAAAATTTGCTAAGTTGTTTGAAAATTTTGACCTTAGATTCTCTATTTTTTACATCCCAAGATGGCGAAAGACACCCTAATATGCCAGCTATGCTGGCACTTATGGTAGAAGCATCGTTTTGGGACAAAGAACGATAACTCTTGCTAGACGACCCATCTGAAAAGTTTCGTCACTCTCGTTAAATCTCGTACGATTATTTTTTTTTAATGGCTGCCAAAATTCTCGTTTCAGCGCGATCTTGAAAAAACGGGACAGATCGGAATAATTTCGATGTTAATTACGTCATGAATTTTTATTTGTTCAGAAATTTTGGTAACTTTTGTAGTTTATTTAAATTTTATCGTACCACGGAAATTACCGAAGTTAGGACAACAACATCTGACGCCATGTTTCGTCTGCTACAACATTCCATTATCAGTGAGGTCAAAACAAATCACCTAAATAATAACAGGTACTGCATTTAAAAGTCACAAAATCATAGTAAACGATAACATATTTAGTGTAAAAGTTCCGTCCAGTCATGGGAACACAGTAAAAAACTCTGCAAGTAATACATTTCGGATTTTTTTTTATAATGGCCATGCGGCATGCGGGGTAGACTCCAGTGCACCGGTTGTGGTTGACCATGACTACTTATGTTCACCTGCCACATAATTCCCCATACCAAAGAACAGTGATAATGACGTTGGTTATACTGTTGATCACGGTAAGTCATGAAACCCACAGACTAATTCAAAACTAATGATTACCCCCCCCCCCCCCCATAATTCACAATCTGTCTGGTTTTTTTTTAAGTTGGTTAAAAAACTAACAATAAATGTGCAATTTGGGTACTCTCATGTAAGCAACTTCACAGCTACAAATTTATTTTCATAACTTCCTTTGGCAAACTCTCAACAAATCTTTTCAAAGGAGACTTGAGTCTGAGTAGTACATTTAAGTACAAACTATATATTGTATGCTCTCATATTGTCCAAAATTGGATTTATGGGAAGATGGGAGTTAATTTCATAATATAACCCATGATAATACCATGACTTTGATAGGTATATACATGTACAGGGCATACATTACTTTGGAGATTATCATATTTGTGGGCTACATCCTTGAACATTCAAGCTGCAACAGTCACCTGTATATTTTATGCATCAGTTTAAACCTGATCAAAAAACATTTTCACTCTACCAAGTACTTTATCACTATATCACTATCAGGTTCACATTTGAACCTATTTAGCAATACACACTTATGGTTATATAACATTACAGTACCAAAACTGTACTCTGTCTCAGTAACTAAAATTGCACCTATTCAACAAAAAAACCTGGAAATCTTACAAGTTTTCTTTCACCATGTGAAGTTATCTAATTATCATCTTCTTAAAATGAGTAAATTAAATTTGTTACCAGCATCCTTTTCTTCAAAACATAAAGTTTAAGCATGGTATAATGTCAAATTTATTGAAATATTTGAAGAAATAAATTAATAAAACAAAATATTTGTTTAATTCCAGTTTTAAGGATTTGAAATAAAATGTAATGATGTATGAAATTTGGGTACTGACCTCATTACAGAATCATGGAATGTTTGGAGGTCAGTTGAAACCCATTTTTCTATGACTCTGGATGAACTCAAAATTAAATTGGTGACAGTGTAACTATATTGTAAACAAGGATATTCTAAAAAAATAAGCACAAAATAAACTTTTGTCTGGTTCATAGAAAAAGTTGGTGAAAAAAACTCACAATATAGATGCAATTTATGTACTTTCATGTTAGCAACTTCACAACAGAACTGCAAATTTATTTTCATGACCAAAACAAACAAAAAAGTACAAACTTAAAGGCAATAAAATGCTTTGCCATGCACAGCCTGATACGACCGCAGATGTATATTGAGCATATAAGGGAGTCGACATCAAAAGGTCAATGAAGGATAAAAAACTGAATTCAAATAGTTTGGGAATGGGGGTTAAACTTGCTGCAAGTTTTGTTTAACCTACATTGATTTTACATATATCCATATGGGTCAATCAATTTTTACCAAATTAAGTTAAGAGGGGGATGGGGGGTCAGTAAATAAAACTATCTGAATTAAGTTTTTTATCCTACATTAAACTTTTGATGTTGTCCCTAAATAACACATTTTTTTTTTGTCAGTTGAAATCAAACATATTTTAATTTTGGATCCTTTAAACTTCAATATGGACTAATTTGAAAACAGGTAGCAGGTAGACCCAAATATTTCTATTCAGCAGAAGTCTCTAACTACATATCTCCTTAATTTCATATGATAATAAGTCCTACAAAAATATTGAAAATGTGTACATTTAATTTTTTTTGTAGCTTCTCTCATGTGAAAGCAGTACCTTTTTGGTCACTATTTATGTGTTGCGTCTAAATAAGAATTGTAACACTTCATAGTGACCGAACAGGTTAAACAAATACTTCTGAAGAAACCGAAAAAGAAGACAACTTGAAACAGCACCAGCCATGCCAGTATACATGTATGTATGAATAAAAACTCAGATCAGAATAGCATGGACAATACAGGGGCGGATCCAGCAATTTTTAAAAAGGGGGGTTCCCAACACAGGACAAAGGGGGGAGGGGGGCCCATTCAAATGCATTGATTGGCCAAAAAAAGGGGGTTCTGACCCCTGGAACCCCCCCTTTCAATTTCAATACAATATGTTAGTTCTATGTCCTTGTGAATATATCTTGAGGAAAGTTATCAATAAATCTGCAGATAATGCAATTTTATCAAGAGTTTTGTACATTTTCTGTTATAATTTTCATACAATCAGTGAAACATTTAAACAGGCTAAACTAAATTTTTATTGCTGAAAGTGTCAAACAATGACAAGTGTTTTATTTACCACTCATGTGTTTTTGTGAGAGAAAAAAATCTTGTGCAATATTTGGAATTAAAGGGAAAGAAGATCCTTTTTGCCTCGCACTGGCGCATGTCAATTGTGAATATATACTTACCAAATATATTTTCTTTATCTTGATACTCACAGAGACATTATCAAGAAGTACATATCATAGGAAAAATACACAAATTACAGATAAAATATTAAAAACACCCTATTTTAAGTGCATCTCCTGCCAAATCATTATTTGTTGTATCTATATATATACTAGATAAGTATAATCAATGTAAATAAGGTAATTTTTGGAAGAAAATCCCAAAATAAAAAAATAAAATACCCCCAATAATAATGTACCATAACCCCAAAATCAATTCTAATCTTCCTTTTCTGTATTGAACCTCCTAGTGAAATTTCATGGAGATCCATTATCTTATACTCAAGTTATTGTCTAAAACCAAATGTGTCTTCTTGAAAACAACTATGACATGATTAAGCATTACTGGAAAGCAAATTTTTGACATGCTTGTATTTCCCATTTCCATTCTCAATTTTATTTTGCTGTCATATAAGAACTTGAAAAGTAAGCTACATCATGTACATGTATAAACAAAAACAAATATATGCAAGAAAGGACATAAAACCATATTGGGCCGTAGTTTTTTTATTTTTAGTTTTACGAACCCTCCTACCCTAATTTTTGCCAAATAGGAAAAAAAATAAAAGTAAAAATATTGATTTTTATTTTTTTTTTCTCCTCCGACCAAGTGTTTTACATGCAAAAAAAGTTCATAACTACATGAAAGAATCTAAATTTATGCTCTTGGTGATTTAGTAAGCTGTTGCACATTGATTTTCAATTCAAACTTTGTCAAGAAAAGAAAAAATAGTTGTTACACTAGTAGAAAATCTCCTGGTGAAATAAAAAAAAAAAAAATTTGATATTGACGGTTGGTATTAAAAAAAAAATCAGCAGCAGCAGTTTTTTTTTTTTTTTTTTTTTTCGTCCTCCTATTGGTTTTGTCAAAATTTTTTGTAAAACTAAAAATATAATAACTATGGCCTAAAACCGACTCAGAATTTTAATAGTACATGATATTTATGTAGAACTCACAAACTTGAGATGATCAGAAATACAAATGGTTTTTATTCGAGTCAGATTTTTATTACCGAAACCCTTCAGCGATATCAATTAAAATTATTTAGTCAAAATTTAACACTAGTATTAAGGTTTATCATAACAGTCAAATTGGCAAATATGACCTTAATAATAATTATCACCTAAAAAAATACTGTGTACAAACTGACATATGTGCGGTTTGGGAAGTTTTTATGTTTTTAGATATATAAAAGTTAAATTTATTTTGCATACCTGATAGATAAAATCATTTTTGGTAAAGATCTGGATTCAAAATATTTTTTTTGTCCTATGCTTGAACAGATTTTTTATTCATCAATTTTGGAATCAGAATATTTTTTCAGGAAAAATAGCCGATGATAACCCCTCATGCCTTTTCAAGTTCTATGTTTGTTCCCTAAACATTTTCCATCTGAACTTTCTTTTAGACATAAACAATACGTTAATGTAGCCTTCGACATTCGTTCTGAACATGCATCAAATATTTGCCACTGGACGTTAAACAACAAACAACCATCAATACATGAGGGTCTGAATGGGGGGGGGGTCTGTTATTCTGTAAACATTTAATTTTCACCTCTTTTTTCTCTAATCTCCAAAAAATAAGTCTATTCTTTAAAAGTGATTTTTTACGCATTATTCGCTAATTTTTTCCCCAATTTTCTTTAATCTTTAAAAAAAAGTAAAAAAACATTCTTTTAAATGAATGAGAACTGTGATTTACAAACAACAGCAAGGCTTTCATTTGTTTCTCAACAATGACGTGTTGATGTGTATTGTTCTGCATGATTAAAGTGCTAGTTCCTTGAAGTAACAAGTCCAAATTCTCATCAGTTCTTTCCAGTGATTTTGACTACATATAAGAAGATGTGGTGTAATTGCCAATGAGACAACTCTCCAAAGAGACCAAATGACACATAAATTAACAACTATAGGTCACTTTACGGCATTTAACAATGAATAAAAACCAACCGCATAGTCAGCTATAAACAGGGCCAGATTCAGGTTTTTTGAAAGAGTGGTTGTAGTTTGTAAAGTTTGCCGAGCGGAGCGAGGCAAAATTCCTTTTTAGGACTAAAAACATTAAATAAGTGAAATATGCACTTTTTAAACGGTTCCTGGCGTGGGGCATGCATATTTTGTAGTTGCTGGTAAGGTGTAAGGGTTGGACATTTTAGATGCTGTATCTCCCTTTGGATCCAAGAGCTATGTACTGATACATTTAATGTATGATTTGTCAGTAAAACATAGGCATGGAAAATTCTCGCACGTTTGTTGTAAGTTAAGTTAGAATAACCTCACAGAGTTCTTGTTGTTAACAAGATATACGCTGGGCTATTCGATTGAATTTGAAATACGACCGACACGAGTTAAGAAAGACAAACAAGCAATTTTTATCCAAATGTTTGTTTGATATGTTTCACCCAACAACATTAAGGGAAATAAAGGGTTCCAAATCAATCAAAGGCTAAGAATGAGTCTGAAATGACAACGAATTTATAAATGCCGGCCGACAAATGAAGACATAAAGGCCACACCCAGCAGGCAGGTTGCAGTCTGGTCTTGAAAAAAGTATTCCATATATCAGTTCGGCGAAACAGACATTCCGGTCAGACATGAAAACCCCTGCCACAAAAAAATATGCCCGCTTTTATTCATCATGTTCATTTAATGCTAAATAATTCTGTTGGGAATTTTCGTTTCTAATAGCAAAAAAGTGGACAAGATTTTTGTTTTGCGTCTAGAATTTTTGTTTAAGGCAAAAATCAGAGTTAATTTTTTTTCTCTCAAATATCTAAGACTGTCTCCTCAAATCAAATGGTTCGTACTTACGACTTTAAATCTATATAGAGCTTATGCTGACTGGGGATCATTATTCAGCTATATTATTTTAAAATAGGCTGGGGCGTTTGGGGTTTAACATGTTTCCGTAGTTAGATACTATTGCTGTGGAACTTTTTTTCATGAGAGTGTAATAGTCTACAGAGCATTACTTTCTGTTTGGTGGAATAGTGAAATAGAAGTCAATATGTTCTTGTTAAATCCTGTGTCGCTTTGAAGGTGTCACGATTGTCATCCTCGGCCTACGCAATGTGTTACTGTAGTGTAATTTGAATTTCAAAATGACTGAGAGACGTTTTATGGGCCCTCTACGCCCCCCTCTGGATCCGCCACTGAATTAAAAGTCCGAGTTGAAGTATCGGAAACCAGTTCACATTGACTGAATCCTATAGTCTGTTATCACTAAACCAAAAAAGGTTAACCAAGTTTGTTTTCACTTTAATCATATTTTTACAATGCTAATTTTGATAATTTTCTTTAAATTTTAAGAAGGGAAAATTCTGTTAACAGTTAATTTTTAGGGTTTTCTTTTATTAATCATTCAATATTCATTATATTTTTAGACCACGCATTTCTCTAATCTTTATTTTTTTTGCCCGTTATTCTCTAATCTTCATTTTTTAAGGGCATTATTCTCTAATCATTTAACCCCATCCAAACCCTCATACATAGGACATTGTCTTAGTATAAAGCTGGCATTTAAGGTAGCGCCTTCCTCATATTATGTTTTATAATGTTGAATTTGCTAAATTTTACTTAAAAACAATTAAAGGAACTTAAATTAACTTCCTTGTGAAAGAAAACATTTATCTTATAAAAATCTTTGCAAATGTTCTGCTTTTTATTTTTTTTGTCTTCCCGTACACCATTTTTCATTTTTTTGGTCGATCTTATTTTAATTCGGCAAAATTTCCTTTTATTTGTAAAGTGGCTGTATGTGTTATAGCGTGGATGAATAATGTTTTCTAAATATGTCCAACTACATAGTCTTTTCTAGTCTGTCACTGAAGTAGTTCCTATGTGTCACTATATATACTGTTTACTAGTTCCATACACCTTATCACTATTTGTCTGCCATTAGTATTTAAAATTTTGACGTCATAAAACAAAATATCTGACGCCACAATGGAAAAGTGATTGTTGTATGACGTCAAAAGTTCAAGCGGCCGGGTCAGCCGGGAATAGCGATAAGGTGTATTGTGAATTATCTTGTATTGTGTGAATCTCACTGTAACAATAAATTATTCCTTGATTGTATATCTTTATTTACACATGGTAGTTTCTGTTTTGTATTATTAATAATTTTGGTTGATTACCAGTGAGGGGGAGGACAGGGGTAAGGGAGACAGGGAGAAAGGGGTAGGAGAAAGGAGAAAGGGGTGGGAGAAAGGAGAAAGGGGGTAGGAGAAAGGAGAGGAAGGCTGGGAGAAAGGAGAAAAAGTTGGAGAAAAAAATAAAATATGAAAAAATAAAATATCTCTTTTTTCAGGTAAATTAAAAAAAATAAAATAAGGAGAAGAGGGGTAGGAGAAAGGAGAAGAGGGGTGGGAGAAGGGAGAAGGGTACCCCCCTGTCCTCCCCCTCATCAGTGGCATGTAATAAAATTCAATGATATTTTTAAATGACTCTGTAATCCGTGGAAAGTCATCATTGCTCTCACCGTACAGTTTCTAAATTTAGACAAAAGATGGAATTTCCGTTACGTCAAAATTAAATATGGCGAAATGAGAGGAAAATAATGTCAGGTCGCCCTCCAAATGATAGGTAAAACCCTGTCTTCTTATATGTGCATCATTGCATTAATTACAAATAACAACAGAGTAAGAAATTAGACTGCAAATCGATCGAACAGGTCCCAAAAATGCACACAAAACTACCAAATACAATATCCACTATTTTTTGCAATTGTTTTGTTTTGAATTATAAATAATGTTGCTAAAACGCAAAACCATGCCTCGTATATTTGCAGATATAAGCATGAAGGTGTAATTAGTGTATGTTGTACATTGAAAGCACAGACACATGTGAATAATTTTAGTTTCAAGGAAAGTTGCACTTTGTTTATGTTTTAAAACCAAAACCAAAGGGAGGGAACTCTACTGGTATTAATTCTGGCATTTTGTTTTTGTTCAATTCATTGTAGAAGAAGTTAAATTCAGATAATTTATTCTGACATATGACAATATAATTGCTTCAATCACTGACTGCTGCTCACCCAGTGTATATATACCTGAATTTGTTATTAAATAAGCATGTCTTTCATATGATGAAGACATAATCTTTCAATCAGTTTAATTGAGGTCTGGAGCTGGCATGTCAGTTAACTGCTAGTAGTCTGTTGTTATTTATGTATTATTGTCATTTTATTTATTTTCTTTTGTTACATCTTTTGACATCAGACTCGGACTTCTCTTGAACTGAATTTTAATGTGCGTATTGTTGTTGTTTTACTTTTCTACATTGGCTAGAGGTATAGGGGGAGGGTTGAGATCTCATAAACATGTTTAACCCCGCCGCAATTTTGCGCCTGTCCCAAGTCAGGAGCCTCTGGCCTTTGTTAGTCTTGTATGATTTTAAATTTTAGTTTCTTGTGTATAATTCGGAGTTTAGTATGACGTCCATTATCACTGTACTATTATGCATATTTTAGGGGCCAGCTGAAGGACACCTACGGGTGCGGGAATTCTCGCTACATTGAAGACCCATTGGTTGCCTTCGGCTGTTGTTTGCTCTATTGTCGGGTGGTTGTCGCTTTGACATATTCACCATTTCCTTTCTCAATTTTATTGTAAAAATACATTCATGAGTGGTAAATTTTGTACCAGAGAAATTTGAACCCTCAATCTCAGGATCTAAAGGCAGCGCTCTAACCAATTGAGACAAAGATTGATTGATTGTTGGTTGCTTTACGCCCCATTAGCACGAAAAGGTTATATCGCGGCGATTGAGACAAAGAGGATCTTCCCTAATTCATCTTGTTAGACTACCTTTATACATTGTGTACCTCTATGTCTACAACACTCAGTCTCGCACTCCTTTTCTTTTTTCGGGCTGCATACCATCCATCCGAGCAACTCACAGGTCCACTAGCCTACTGTACAACCCAAGACATCTTCTCGGAAATCCACTGGCCTGTACATGTACCAGCAAGATTCAAACCCTCAATCTTGAGATCTAAAGGCAGCGCTGTAACCAATTGAGCCAAAAAAGTTTTTCCCTAACACAACTAGTTAGACTACCTTATACATGTTATATCTCAGGGTCTATAACAACATACAGTGTTTTCGGCTTGTGAGTGAACATAGTGAATTTACATGTATTGATTTGACTTTATTTTTCATAACAATCTGATGTGAAGGAGTGAAGTTGATAAATTTATGTAATTGTGTGTTGAGCATACAGTTCAATTTTCGCGAAATCCATCCCAAACTCCATACACCGACTTTTTTCCTGGTGTGACACCAGGAAACTCCGACATCACTCCCTAAATTCTCGGAGAAATTTGGGAGTATTCCCTCCCACTTCCGCGTAAATCCGTTACCTTTTGTTTATTGTATTAGCGACATCTCTCCCAGTCTGGAGTGACGCGGTGTCACACCAGGTAATTAATTGCCCTAATCCTTCTGATCTATGCCGGCACGCGACAGTCAAGGTATGCGAGATTTCTAATGTAATTAAACAATTGTATTTCCTGTCTATTGATTATCAGTTTATATCTGATTGTTTGAAACAAATGAAAGATTAAAATAAAAATCAAAACGTTGTTGTTAATTCTTTTAATTACTCTGTTCATTTAAATCAATTTTTAAAAACAACTATATTTGATTTTGACTTCTGTTTTTATCAGTAAATAAATATTTAATTTACTAAAAGAGATATAATTGTGTAACAATAAACGGAGACTAACGCTGAATAAATTAGGGTAGTTTAAAGAAAAGTGACACGTCTCAAAGTTTTTTTATACAAGTTAAAAAGAAAATATTATTCACTATCTGTTATGCTAATAAGTCTACGCCATTTCCATTTAACGATTAAAAAATAAAAGTTTTAAAAAGCAAAAGGTTGTTGTTAATGCTTTCAATTGCATTAAAGTTTTATAAAAAAAAAATCTATACTTGATTATGACCTCAGGTTTTTTTTTTATCGGTAATTTATATAACTTACGAAAAGAGACATACTTGCGTGAAAATAAACGGAAATTAACGCTGAAGGTATAAAATGTGAGAAAGAAAGAAAATTACGTTTCTTAAAACTTGTATATGCAAGAAAAAAAGAAAATACTTTTCACCATTCCTTATGCTTAATAAGTCTACGGCATTTTCTCTTCACGATTTGTTGCATTACTTTAGGATAAATAATACATTTCGGCTACAACAGGAATACTTCTATAGCTGCATCAACTCGTCGTTGCATAATATTCATTTACGCACAATGAATGTAAACTTTTGTGTTGTATTTAGAACAGTGATCTTTAAATATTTTTAAAGCAATTAATTGCCGTGGGAAGACGATACGCATCTCAGTGATCAACAGTGTGTAGTTGAACTTGAACTTGACTTTGCTCACAATATTGAATGCTAAAAATAGTGACATCAATTTTGTCCACGAAATTTTTATTTGGCGGGAAATAGTATCACGTAACAGTAAACTCAGGTGACCTTTCTGGATAACCGTGGGAAAATTCATTCAAGGTTTAAACTTGCTTTGTAATGATTGACATAAATTTGTGTGCGTTAAGATTCAGAGTTCAAGAAAATCTGCTGGTCCTAACTATTAATTTTATTTAAAAATACTAAAAGTGTGTCAGTCCTATGCAAAATTTTAGTGGTAAAATCCTGAGGACCACCACTTTTCGCGAACTCTGAAGATTGAGGCTCTAGAAGGTACTTTTACAATTGATTAACCCCGATTCTAAATTGTATTCCTTTTCTGAATTAACCAACATCAGCCTTTTATTTTTACGTTTCTCAGTCAACAGAGGACATAAAACCGGACATTATTTATACGTCCATAGTCAACACTTTATATTAATGGTAGATGAAAACAGGATGCATGTCGTTCAGTTCCTGATGAGCGTTGGTAGAGATCCTCTCTGAAAATTTGCCAATCGTAAAAATCCGATCCACATTTTTTTTTACATATTTCTTTCTTGTAGAACACGATATAATTTCATTTAAATATTCTATTTTATAATTGTTGAAATACTTCTTTTTATATTTCGCCAAGGACTTCTTCTTTTTATATTTCGCTGAGGACTTTTAACGAGCAGTTAAATACGGATTGCGCCAATTCAATTTTATTTTAAATAATTAAAGATCAATAACAGATCATAACGGATAAAAAACACATGATTTTTTTCTCTCCATATAATTAAATATTTAAAGGTTGTGATTGTTGTGTTGTGTCTGGGCGTCGAATATACAGTATTTATTAATATAGGGCATACAAAAACGATTTGTCACTTTACAGTTTCTTTTTTAAATTCAAATATTTCAAGTCGGTAATCTACCGAGGTAGTGAAACATAATATTTTACATTTCAAAATAAATTGAAAGTAACAGAGTTCACTTGTTGATCCGATAAATTAACTCTTGGGTTTAATTTAGATTGGACATATTACTGTAAAAAACATCATTTTGTTTTAAGCCAATTGATATTAATTATATAATATTGAACTATAAATGAACCGAATATTGCTCACTGAGTAGGTCATAAAAGGTTCTAATTGTGGTAAAATCGTCTTTGTTGAAAAAAACAAAAATTATGACCTGATCGGACTATAATGAAAATACAAAATAAGTGTTTTATTCTTATTTTTATACGTTTGTACGTTGTAAATCATATGACAATGACATGGACATATACATACTAGAATAATTATCTTATTTTAAATAAAAATGTCCCACTTTTATCTGACAATGAAAGGACATTTAAATCACGTATTTTAAAGCACACAGGTGCAATCAAGATCGATTAAATGTACGAAGGTAATAAATCTGATGTTGTCACGCGTCATTAATTTTCAGTACATCCGATGGGCAATAAACCAATAAACAGCCATGCGGTGTTTGGAGAGAATCTTTGGAGGAAATTGGGAGTATAATCCGTGATTCGCGGTGTCACACCGCTACACTCGGAAATCGGTGATTAGAGTTCGCGATTACATACTCTCTGGGCGTACTGTATATACCTGTCAGCAATTTGTAAATTCACATCATTTTAAAAAGCTACAATTGTTGCTGCAATTTTCTTTTGTACTTCAAAAATAGTGTCATATATATTAGAAGGTTGAGTTAATTAGCTCTTTTTCTTCTTTTCATTTTTATGATTTTTGTACTTATATTAGTGCATATATATATTGAAAAGAAAGTACAAATGAAGTACATGTAGCTATAACTCAGCTGCAGGTACGTACTAGTACATTGTATGTAGAATACCAGTTTGAAAATATGGAAAAAGAAGGACATTTATCTATTCCTTGTGAAAAATAAAAGACAGTATTTTCAATCATTTGTTCATTTTTTTAATCAGAATGACAAGATAACATTCTTTGCATGCTTCAGACCAACATCAACCATCTGATATCTATCAGTCTATATATGTGTACGGCGTATTGCAGACTTCAACTGTTGTTACTGTATACCCACAGGTGTTTTTCCTATCCAGTCATAAAACATGTAGTTAATCTTCCTGTGGTTAAGCATGAAGACTAATTGCCATGGATTTAAAAAAGTGCATGTGAATATACCTACATGTATTGTTGAATTTGTCAATGAGCCACGCTTTTGTTCTTAACCTGTATGTATAGAAATAAAGGCAACAGTAGTATACCGCTGTTCAAAACTCATAAATCCATGGACAAAAAACAAAATCGGGATAACAAACTAAAACCGAGGGAAACGCATTAAATATAAGAGAAGAACAACGACATAACACTAAAATGTAACACACATAGACAAAATCCCACGAGAATAATATATATAACATCAAAACCAAATACATGAATTTGGGATAGACAAGTACCGTGACACGTCTTATCGCAATGTGAATTTACACTCAAAATAAGAGAAAACAAACGACACAACGTTATAATGTAATACACACAGAAACGAACTATAATATAACAATGACCATATTCCTGACTTGGTACAGGGCATTTTTAAAGGAAAAAATGGTGGGTTGAACCTGGTTTTGTGGCATGCCAAACCTCACACTTTTATGGCCATGTGAAATATAACATCAAAATGACAACACAGGACTACAATATAAATAAATTGGAGAACACAATTGACAAAGAATCACACGAACAACAGCCAACAAAAGGTTCCTTTAAATGAAAATTTCTCTACCATATGATCATAATTATTACAATTCTGACATAGGCAGAGTCAGAGAACTGGAATACATTTTAAAATTCTAAACGAGTTGTCTAAATCATGAAAGTTGGCAGGAATGATGTTGATTCAATAAGGTATTTAAAAGGTTAAACCTTATCATTTTTATGCCCCACCTACATTTTATATGATAGGAGAGGGGCATTTTCAGATTAAGTTTTCTCATTTGTGCATCCGTTTGTCTGTTTTCGTTCCTTTCAATATGATCGTTCTAATTTAAATGTCAAATTAGATTATTGACCCCAATTTCATGGTCCACTGAACTATAGAAAAGGATAGTGCGAGTGGGGCATTCATGTACCATGAACACATTCTTGTTTCTAACCATTTGAGAGAAGTTGCTAGAAAATAAACTTATCTCACCTCTTAACTCCCTTGCCCAAATTCAAAATTAAAAATCTTACATATTGAAAATGTGCACAATCATACTTTGGACTTTGACTGTTATCGTAAATGTACATTTTGCACATGTATGATGAAAGTAGTGATTTGTTGTGTTATATGAAAGAGTCTGTCATGTCTGTAGCTAAATAAAGAATATTATATCAAATATTGCATTGTCTAATTGTTTTAAAGGTTATTCATGTTATTTGCCATTCCAACATGTCCAAAGTAAGTTCTCTAACTCAATGTCACTATCATGTGAAGTTTATGATGGACTCAATTATCATCACTTCTCATGCAATATCCTGGGGTTCTTTTTCATTAGCTACATGTAAATGTATATATCCTCATCCCCTCCCTTAAATTTTGAGAGAGCATAAATTTGTCTGTCTGTCTGGTTTTTTTCTTTTTAAATGAAGAAAACTTTATCTTATTTTTAAAATAGGTTTTTTGAAAAAAAAACCAGAATACAATGATTGTAGTTTAATCATGTTTATTTGATTCATTTTTTTCTCTCAAAATTACCATACAAGGGAAGATAACTCAGAAAATGTAAAGTTCTATAATATATAAGGGAATATGCAGTGATTTAATAGGAAAGAAAGTCAGTATGTATGCAGAGCACAAGCAAAGGAACAACATGTACATGTACACAACAGTACACTTTTATAGTTGTCACAGTGAGGCCTTCAACAGGAATTTAAAGAAATTCACATCACTGCAAATTTACCTTTTGTAGCAAGAAAACAGGTCCTGTGACAACAACTTTCATTTTTATTTTCTGGAAGCAAAGGTACATACATTTGTACATGTACATTATGTATTAATTAATATTTTATATGAAAGTTCTATTGTTTAGTTTTCTTTCTAACACACAAAATCTTTTTTTTTTTTTAATGTTCAATGTATAATCTATGTACACAATTTGCACAACTTACAACTGTAAAAAAAATTAAAAAAATTAACATGACCCATAACTTCTTATTTTTTTATTTTTTGAGAAAAGCGTGTTAAAAACTGCATTTTGGCAAATTATCAAAAATACTCCATCAATTTTGATTTAGCTCTCTCTCCCCTATCTACAAATGTGCATGTACAGGTATGGTACCTTAAAGCTGTTTTAGAAAAAATCTTGACATAAAAACAAGAAAACTAGACCCAGAAGGTAAAGTTTTGGGCTTTTGGCTTACACTGTTCCCATTCAACAGTCTTATTGTTTTAAAATTATTTGTTGTATCAAGTTTTTGTAAAATACGCCAGATGTGTAATTCAGGCTCCATAACCAGTCTGGAGACAGGGGGACACAGAATGAAGGGTCTGGGACTATAGCTACACATTTCCATATTGGGAGTGTATATCAACCAAGTCAGGTATTTTTATCAAATGAATATACATGTACATGATGTATGGGCTTTGCTCATTGTTGAAGGCCGTACAGTGACCTATAGTTGTTAATTTCTGTGTTATTTTGTTTTCTTGTGCAGAGTTGTCTAATTAGCGAAGTTGTCAGTGCCATATAGTTTTACCCTTGACCGAAATTCCGAAATTCCATCATTCTGTCATTACGACTTTGATAAATTGTTGAAAATCACAGTTATACGGACTTTTTTTCTAAACGCTTTCAGATATTGGGCTGATTTTTGGTTTGTAAGTTACTCACGATGAGTTACAGATCAAGTTTAAGTTTCCCTCTACCTGGCTAATTTTTGCTGTAATTTAGGACTTTGGACTTCGATTAATTTGTGAAAATCAGTTATTCAGACCTTTTTTCTAAATGCTTTCAGACATTTGGTAGATTTTTGGTATGTGAGCTAATCATGATGAGTTACAGATCAAGTTTTAGTTTCATTCAGCTCTGTTAATTTTTGCCAAAATTAAGGGTTTACAACTTGGAAAATTGTTGAAAATCAGTTATACAGACATTTTTTCTATATACCCCTCCAGATTTTGAGCTGATTTTTTATATGTGAGACTACCATCATGCTTGTGTCCACATGTGTTATTGTAATTGCAGATTTTTCAGCAATTTAAGACGGGGCCATTTGTGTCACTTTGACGCATCTAGTTTTATATGATGTTTAAATAAGAAGAGAGTTGATTCAGAGTGAAATATATACCATCTCCCTAAAAAATCACAGGCGGACTTAGGAAGATAAACTGTATCACAATATACATTCATACAAGGTGATACACGTGATAACCATTCTGGTAAAAATGTATATTTAGTGGTGAGATATTCATATTGAAACAATGTAACATGATTTATTATGGTATATGACAAGTGTACATAACAGTATAATTTGGGTTTCCAATATTTACTTGTATAAATCAGAATTCTGATTAAAACTAATTACAATTAAAAGAAAATGTAAAAGCTGGTGCAAATCAGATTTCAAATATCTTACAAGATGCTAATATCCCTGGCATTATCAATAGATTGAACTCCTATTATATATATTATAATCAGTCGGTATCCTCTTGTCACTTTTGAAATAAGAATCCAATTAACATGAGTTATCTCTCTTTTTACATTGGATCTATTTTCTTCTTGTCAAAATAAGAAATCTATGAACTGTTCATCTTGATTTATTCAATGGCGGATCCAGAACTTTTCATAAGGGGGGCTCGCTGACTGACCTAAGGAGGGGGGTGTCTGCTCCAGTCATGCTTCAGTGATTGCCTATATAATCAACCAAATTTTCCCCTTGGATCCGCCTATGATATTTATAAGAGTAACCTCCCCTTTTGAAAAAAAAGTAAGTACATATATATTAAGAACTTCAGTGTGCTTTGTCAAATGGCTAGACCACCAGCTACAAATGAATTTTGACTATTATTGAAAAAGATATACAGAACTCATGCAAACAAAAATTATCAGTTAATGATCAAGAGTTACCTAGTCAATTAAAATGTACCCATTGACTCCTATAAAGAGTAATAATTTGCTTTTTCTTTAATGACAATATGACTTTTCTTTTTATTTTCTGTCTGGTTCATAACAAATAAAAAAAAATAAAAAAAAATAAACAATGTACATTTTTGTACAGTATATGAACAAGTACAATGTACATGTATCTGCAAATTTTAAATATGAGCATACAATAAAGTCACATGACTAAAAATGTTAAATTTCATCTTCAAATTTTATTTGAATTAGATCACTTATATATATATTTAGTATGTTGAAAACATGCTCACCAGTTTTGGTAAATATTTTTAATCTGTTCTTACATAAAATTTATTTGTAAGTTACTGCACTTTTTAATGTTATCTTGGGTACACATGTACTCATAAATGTAAGCAATCAAAATCGTCCTTGCGTACATTTATTATTACGATTTTGTCATTTTAGACTAAGATGCGATTTTTATTTTTGCGATATTGAGAAAAATCCTGTTCAATTCATATAAAATATTTTAAAATGGGAGTTCAAATTATTTCTATTTAAACCTTGTCACATTTTATCAATAATAAAAACATTGCAATAACTTTTGAATTTACAGTCTATGTTTTCACACAAAAATTATATTGTTTTTCAATTTACACATGTATCCCACTATTGAAATCATGGTATATATGTGATAATTATCATGTTCTCGCAACATCTTGACATTTTAGGAAAAATCTAGAACAATTGTCAAGTTTCATTAAAATTATAAAGGGTATTAATGTTTTCCATCTATTGGTCAGTTGGTCTGACAATTCATCAGTCTGTCATCCCTTTGTTGTCACTTTTTTTGTTGGTTCTTCACTCTGGACGGCTTGTACAATAAATACCCAGAACAAACATAAGATTGTGGTCAATTTTTTTATGAGGCAGGCTTGTAATGCTCATCTTTGAAAAACACGTTTTCATGGGAAGCATAGGGTATTTTATGTGACCTTACTGACTCAAAGTCATTTTAAAACTTGTCTCATTGGTAGCTATATTCTCTATCTTTAGTGTACAATGAACTGTATTTCAGTGACACAGTTGGAATGGGCAAAAAATGTCAAGTGAAAAAAAAAATCACCAGTAGAGTTTCCAGTACATGTACTTTATCTGTTTAATTTGTCTGAAAGGAAAATATTTTTGAGCATTTACATTAATATTAATACATTCTAATGCAGTTTTTATGTAACAATTTTTTTCATTGGCTAAAAGTTGCCGTTAAATCCACAGTTGACCAGGCGTAACTAAGGAGGGACCTGCCATTTTGAATTGATTGAACCAACAAATGTTCGAATACTGCTATATAATGGAAAATAAAACAACACCTTAAATTCGTCGTTTTAATGTAATTTGATCCGAATTTGAATCGTACCGGTTACATAATATCCTCCAGTTTGTAAGTTTTCATTTGTATGATGTCACGTTTACCTATGACATCTTTGCGACAAAATCATTTATCAAGTTTCACAGATTTTTTTTAATTTGTCAAATTTAGACATTTTATCAAGTTTAATCGCATTATTTCTTTTTGTAATGCATTAGAATTGGAATAACAGTACTATAGTTGAAGAGTTGCCACCATCAATTTTGATTTGACTGTTGCAAAGCTCCGTTTTATTATCTCCGCTACGCGTCGCCAGTAAAAATACATATGCGACTGTCAAATCTACAATTGACGGTGGCAACTCTTCAACAACAGTACTGTTATTGCTTAAATATATTGTTGATATTTTTACATGTACATGTATGTATCATGCAATACGTACTCATGCATTTTGTTTATATATTTGTTTCACTGTTTCTATTTGTAAAGATTTCAAAATGGAAAAAAGGGAGATAAATCAAAACTTGATCCAATTATGTTTATTTCATTCCTGCAACTTCCGGTAGAAAAATTAGAATAAAAAAGTGGTGCATCTTCATTCTTTTTTCCTATGATCTTCTTCTTCAGAAAAAGCTTCCCTTGACCAATTCAAAAATCTTACATATAACTATATATATAGCTACTTTTGGCAGAAGTAAATTTTTATTTACAATTTTACATCTACAAAACGATTTTTTTTTCCTGAAAAAAAACTTTGTTAAACTCATCATTATTATTAAAGTTTATTTGGTCTTAATGGTGGCTGATTGGTGTTAATAGTTTGACTACTTCAAGTTTAGATTTGTCAACTCTGAAGTTGTTCATTGTATTTTGATCCCTGTTGGCTGTTCATGGCAAGTTGTGATCAACTCTGATTATAATTGGCTTGGATTGTTGAATTACTACCGAAGGTTAGTAAGATCTCTCCGGTCACTCAGTTTTTCTCCGCCAACAATAAGTGGCCACTTTGACATAGATCCCAGGCCTGAAAATGGTGTTTAAATCAACAAACAAACAATCTATTAGTTAGTTGTTTAAAATCCCAAGTCAGGTCTATAACAGATTGTTGTTTTCAATCACGATTTTAAAATTATTTATGTATATATATATATAGAAATTGATTATGTTTTTATGTGCCTTAAGTTCCTCATAAAGTAAATATTGAATATCAAATGAATTTATAATTAAAATAAACAGAAATTATTATATACATATATATAATAAACATGTATATATAATATTGAGGGAGTGTAATTTCAACAATATGAGAAGATTTTCCCGTCACCTCGGTTAGTATAATATGACATTCTATTATCTACCTGTAAAACAAATTAAAGAAAATGGACAAAACATATCATATTTTGATAAAGTGAGAATCAGTTGGTTTTTTGATAGCTTTTGTCTTAAATTTCAATGTTTTTTTTATTTATCTAAATAACCACTAATCTGTTGGTGAAAATCCATCTGAAATTCTTTCTGTTAAAGATAATCCCCTCATTTAAGCCTCCTAATCCAAGAAACATGTCAGGAGTTCGGTGGCATTGTTTTCATGTTTCTGTTCTTGTCATCTTTTGTCCTAATTCTTAAAGTAAGGAAGAAAATATTGATTCATTTCTGAAGGGAATGTCTATATTTGGCTTTGATCTCAGTTTATACAATTAAAACTTTTTTTTGTCTTTTTATATCTTTTTTTGTCATTATCTTGGTTGCCATGGCATTATTGATTCTACCTAAGAAACAAGGGTGTTGTTTATAACCAGAGATATACAAAAGAAGTTGTCTTTTGTGAATGTTGCTGGTTAATTTGTGAGATGTCTTTGATGAAAATCTTTGTAATTTTAGTATGTTTTTGTTATACAGTTTGTAAAGACGTAATTTTGGAATTGAGGGGATGTCTGGTTAAAGGGAAACTTCGCAAAAAAATCAAAAATTGATATTATGTCCATTCTGTATAAAAAGGCTCAAATTTATAGATATTAAAGTTTTATTCCGCTAGATAAGAGATCAACATCGATTTTAAAATTTGAGTATCAATTTTCTACGCTCCGCCATCTTGTCATCTTCTACGATTATAATCACGATATGTCTATAAAACACAAAGGACCAAAACTACAGTAACCGATGTAGTCGTAATTGCGTGTCGATATCTTGTCAATCGTACGATTGTTTTATCTGACTAACTATAAACTTGATACGGAAAATGTTCTTATTTTTTTTTTAAATGACTATTATTATATACATGTATCTGTTATTTTTAAACTGTTAATATTGGAATTAGTTAAAGAGTCACAGTTCAAATAATAAATAAGTGTTCCGTGAAAATTGTTTTCAAAAATCTAATTCGTTCATAATTCTTTAAAGTAATAAACTTTATTCAAATAAATTCGGATCTTTCCTCATCTGATCACCAGCATGGCTAAAGGTATTACTCCCAAAGGTATTGTGAGGGGTGTGAGGACTCAGGTGACACGTCCGGGTATTCAAGCGATTTCCTGTCGGGCTTGCAAGTTCATGCATCGTTTCACTTCTGTAGGTATTGATCAGTGTACACGGCAGACTTATAACTTTCCATTTTGAACTATCAGGTGTATAATACACATCTCTGTCTTGTGTGTCCGAAAGTGATATGATGCCAATAATTTAACTCGTACGCTTGTTTATAAATAACATTTCTGGTGTAAAGAATATTATTTATGAAAATATAAAAAATACCACAAAAAAAAAAAGATTTGAAGAAATAAAAATCTATATACATATTTTTTCCGAGGGTTAATTTGGGAAAATGTAATTTGTCAATTATAGTAAAGGACAGACTGGTACATACCAAAAATATTGATTTAAAAAATGTACGCACTTGTCGATGTTGGCTTATACGCCTGGATAGAAAGTTACGGAACTATAGTGCAATTTAAAATATATACATGTATCAGACTATATTGTATACCAAAAGAAGAAGAAGAAGAGAACCAGTTTGATTTAAATACAGGTCGATATATATCTTGCTTTGGTTCATCGAAGTTATGAACATAGTAAAATCCCAGTTTTATGTATCAATTAGATTGTTCTCGAATAAAGGAAGAAATTCGTCATCATCACAATTGTTCCGACATTCATGTAAAATATATGCAACTGGACGTACACTAATAATCCCAAAGGGGTGTGAGTATTTTCTAGGAAAATTATTGAGTATTAAAGTTTCAAATCAATTTCGGGATTTATTTTCTTTCTTGCCGTGATATGATAGCAATTTAAAGAATAAACTGCTTGTTTGCTTTAGCGGTATCAGAGACATGTATATATGTCTCTGGCGGTATTCTTGCCAGTTGAACAGCCTTATAAGTTACATTCAAAAATAGGGAAAGATGACATAAAATTCGCGGTCTTTTGTTTTTGAACATCGTTGGTCAAATAGATAGAGTATTATACGTTGTGAGACGAGGACTATTTCAACAAATACTATAAATACAAGTGGAAGTTTTCGTTTTTTGCAATTTGAGAGTAAATGATGTATCAAACGTTCAAGAATACGCATGTAAAATGTGTCACTGGATATAAAAAAAAATCAATCTCAAAACCTACTTCCGTATGGAACTTCCCCTTTCAGTGACCTGCAAATTTAACAGATGATACACTTTATAAGATTTGCATGTCCAACAACGACCCACTACTCTACATGTGTTACTGACAGCCTAAGATAGTAATTCTTCTGTTAGGTCAATTCTCTTTCGAACAATACCAGAAAACATGGAAAATAAGTTCTTTAAATTTTGACTCTGGAATTAACACCATTTTTTCGTGCGACAAACTTTATTTCTGGCGATGAGCAGACATGGACGGAAAACAATAAACAGATATGTTTAATATTTGTTCATTCATTTAACATGTATAATACATGTATATGAATACGATTGTACTTAAAAAAAACTTATATAGTTAGTTTCAAGAACAACCGGGTTCAGACAAACTGTTATGAAATCGATGCTGTTACTTATGCATTCACCCAATTCAATATTACGATCAAAGAGAGTAAATTAGTGGCAACATAGACATTCCGTTAATAACGGCATAAGTATGCAGTTAGTACACGAACACCAATCTGTGTTTTAAAAACTAGCGATGGTTGCTAAGGATATCTTGATTTCGGGAACTTTCTGCAGCTTCCATTTTATGGAGCTCTTCTTCGGTATACCCTGGCTCTAGTGCGTACCCAATATGACCATACTCGTCAAAATCTGACTCTTTTGACTGACTGGAACCACTGTTATAGTACTATCATTCTCCGAACAAGATATTTTTATTTATGATTTTATGATAAATTTTTGGACCATATATAAACTGTTCTATAAAAACAAGCACGCAAAAATCATAAGATAGAAATATAAGTAATATGTGAGTAAAGTTAATTGAATCATTTAAGTTAATATCCTTTGGGCTCGAATGTAGTTAACTAATAAATGTGTTTTATAGGATAGCTCAAATCCTCATCCAAATAATATAATCTAGTATATGTAATAAAACCCTTCCTACTACACCGAGTTTTAATGCCAAGCGGTAGACATATTTTAGGTACCAATTAAGTAATTGAATGAGTAATAGATAACAATAATTAATCATGAATGTGCAAAGATTTAAAAACAAAAGTATTTTTCTTTGTTCGTGCATATTATACTCCGCTTCGGTAGATTTATCTACTTATCTTCAGATAGTTTCAGATATACATTAATACATGGCTTTCAAAAGTCTAAATGTAAGTGTTCTCGTACATTTTTGCCTAATAAAGAAAATCAAAATGCTTTGGTAAAGCTATTTCTAATTCCCCCTTTTTAATGAGACATACATCAAGGACAAGAGGTGTATATCATTTCATTCTGACACATAAATTACGTTTCCCGTCTTAACCGAAAATTGTTTAAATTTTATTACTTTGTAAATTAATTTATTTGAATTGAAATAAATGATACAGCGATCTATTTTTATTTGTAACAAACTTGAAACTTGAATTAGTATTATAGATGTGTATATTGAATGCTCCCTTGTTTTATAATCCACTGATCCGAATAGACAGTCACACCTGGCAAGGTGTGCCCTAGAGGCGTGGTTAAATACCGAAGTGCAAATAACAATTTACCTTTCAACAAGCCATCTAAGAGTATTCAATTTGCCACAGAACCGTGAATACACACATCGTATAAATCTAGTCAAAGCAGAGATAGTAAAAGGTCAATAAGAGTACACCAACATATTGTCTTTACAGATTATTGTACTTTAATTTGTTCACCTCATATATCAGTCCGAAAATGCATTAATTAATAAATTTATAACTTTTTTGGTTGTCTACTAAAATAATTCGAATATATACGTTTAACATAGAAAATTTATCTCATGAATGTGTACAATTGCACGTCTGTGCGTCTTATCTTCTTATTATCGGATGTTTATTAGATAAACCATAAGTCATCGGCGCGCTTACGATTACGTTTAAATATCATTAAAAACCAAGAATGTTACTGATTGTATTTTAAATCCCGGCATGCAAAAACCAGGAGAAAACGTCACGACCTACAGGAAGTAGTTAAAAAAAATTCATTAATTGTTGAATTTCTCCTTTATTACTGGACATATAGCGATAAAACTTTGTGAATATATATATTTTGTCATAATGAACATATTTAAACCATAAGTAAAAAATCGCGAATTTTCCCTTTAATGAGAAAGGGCTTTGTATCTGCTAGCATACACCACGTACACGGTGTTTGTATATATAATCTATAAAATGTTATGCTTTGATCAGTGAGTTTTATTTGTTCTAAAATAAGGATGGGTAAAAAAAACTTGAGAGTTTGATTATTATGGAGAATAAAGGATTAATTGATTGATTGATTGTGTTTAACGCCACTTTAATACTCTTAGCTATACCATGACAGCCTTAATACAACCGCAGTGTTCACAGGCGATTGATTTAGGGGACACATATTAAAAATTTCCAAATATATGTCTTCTGAAAAGTTGTTGGAAAAGAGTTAAATGAAACATACTCATTCATCAGAGATGGATTTAGGGGGGACCAGGAGGGCCAGCCCGGCTCCCTTTTATGGGAAATGTTTTGTTGATGATTTAGTGAATAATTGGAGTGGGTCCCCTTCATATGGTAGTCAGTGGGTCCTCTCCCCTTATGAAAAGTTCTGGATCCGCCCACTGCTGGAGGTGGTTAAATCTTTAATAGTTTTACTAAGGCTTACATATTTAACACTATCATTTTTATTATCCAAAACTATTTATACAGAAGTATGAAGTACTAGTCCTACATGTAATGAAAATATTCAAACAGAATGTTGTGGTTTATTCTTATGAGTAAATGCCAGTGTTCTCCCCAGATGTTTCATATAGCCTCCTGGTAAAAAATGAAATACCATCTTGTTTCTTAAAATTATAGAATCTCAACTATAATACAAACTATAGGAAAATTATTTCAGATAGCATCACATCATGATGCTAAAAGGCCTTGCGGAGAACACTGAATTATGCGTTACTGCACGAAAAATGTGAAGAATTAAAAATTCTAGAATTTAATATTATTTTGTCAGAAGTATGTTTTTGAGATAAATTCTTTTATGAATTTATTGAAAATATTGAGCAATTTCTTAATGCTTAATTTGCCTAGAAAAAACCCAGAGAAGTTCCAAATATTAACACATGTTGAAAATGTAATATGGTGAACATGATCAGTTGATCAGACCTGAGATACAAATATGTATTTTGGGGCCCTTTATAGCTTGTTGTTGGGTGTTAGCCAAGGCTCCGTGTTGAAGGCCGTACATTGACTTATAATTAATTTGGTTTACTTTTATAAATTGTTATTTGGATGGACTCATGATCACTAAATGAGTTGTCTCATTGGCACTCACACCACATCTTCCTATATCTATCTTACAGTGCTTATACTACTTATATCAATAAATGATTACATGGTAATAAAGAGAATTAATGGTCCCTAGTTAATGTAGGATATCTGTTTATTTCATTTTATTTGATAGTCATATAAAGTCACGATCTGGAAATTTTTATACTTAAACTGGCAACAAAAGGAAAGTGTAATAGAATTAAGCATAAGCTGAACTTAATATAAAGCCAATTAACATGATTTAAGGAAATTTAAGTTTTTTATTAAAAAATTTCCTGTGAACATGGTAAAAGGAAACTTGAGAGTGGAAAATTGGGCTTTATTATTATTATTTTTTTTTTAACTATTTTTAAAAAATTAAACTTTTTCCATGTTGGAAAATTGACATTTTTTTCTCATTTTAAATATATAAAGGCATTGAGAAATTGCAGATTTTAGCCTTGCGTCTGTATTAAAATGTATGTATATGCCTCTTTCAACAGATGAACCAAATTGATAAGTTTTAGCTGCAGTGTTAGAATGACACATTTCTTGTACTACAAATGTACTAAATCTTAAATTATAACATGAGAAATCTGATAACAGCACTTGCATTTATACTCATTGATATTTTATACAGAGTGTAGAAACATTAAACTGAAAAAAAGAAATTAAAGAAATTGCTGCAATTTGTCATGTGTATAATGTTAACAAATTAACCTTGTAGAATAACAACTTCAATCAGGTAAAGTTTCATCATTCATGTTCTTAGACAAAGTAAAATTTTCCTTTTAGCTATCTGAGAACATAAGGTTGGCACTGGAAAAAAAGATATTAGCATCTCTTTATTGAAGATCACTTTTCTATTTCAGTTAAATAATTCCCACGATTCATTAGTCTTATTTAAATAAACAAATTTTCCTTTCTACAATTTTATAGGATTTCCTTATGGTCAACACATGTTTCTCAATTAAACATCATTAGCTGAGATTGTCCTGGAAGTATGCATGACATGTTTGCCACTGGACATTGAACCAACAACAATCAATCAATTATCAGCCAAGAATTCACATCAAATATATCCAAAAGCAAAAAAATGAGAGGTTGAAAACCAATAATATTTTTTACAAATGACGCCTTTGCTTAAGGGAGTTTATGTAACAACTTTGGTTTTACCACAATCATTTGATAATAAATATGCTTTTAAGCACTAGAAATTTGCACACAGAATCTTTTATTTTATGTCAATCCAAAAAATGGCTACTGACTACAAAATCAACCGCAGCTGTAGTAAATGATCATATTGACCTTATTTTTACACTTCAATGGTTTAAGAACATATGGCAAATATCTCTGATTGAAATAACATTTTGTACATGCATTTGAGAAGATATATATGCATATGAACATTTGACTTTTACTAAGCTTCAGTGTTAATTGATCATATATTCCAACAATACAATAGGCTGCACGATTTTGAGAGTCACCTCCACTAAAGTACATTTTATACGGTATAGCGTATTATTTTCACGAGGTGCCAGTTTTCTCTTATTTTCGCAGATAGAAAAAAATCGCTTAAATAAAATCAGCCAATTTAAAAAAGGCCATGATAAAAGTTTTAAATCCGCAAAAAAAATAACCACCAAAATATTTTGTATTACCTTATTAAATGAAAATCACCAAATTTTACACCCTCGAAAATAACCCGCCTTACAGTAGGCTACATTTTGAGAGGCACCTCTCCTGAAGTAACAAATCTTTTATATTAGATAAATTAAGATCTTCTTTGATTTTATCAATTTTCAATACTGTTTAAAAGGAAACAGCAAATTTTGTGCATGAAACTGAATACCCAAATTTATTTTATAATTAAATAAGGCTAGTTGACATCTTAAAGTAATAATTTCATCAAGGAAATATGATTTTTATAGAACTGTATAATTGTGATGAGCTACTGCCAGTTCTTTTTCTGGGTACATTTACATCATTGTATTATATAACGTAATAAATTATGAATAGCGGAGATTAAATTTGGTTTATTTGTTAAAATCCAGGAATCTTATAAATATTCCGTATTGTCTGAAAAAGGATTACGATTTACGATGCAAATTTTTAATTAGAAAGATATGTAGTCATAGATCTTGTATGGAAATGAATTGAAGCCTATTTGAGTTGATCAATTTGACACTTTCTATTGCATGCTGCAGTCTGGAGGTATCTTTTATGACAAATATTGACATCTTTTGACAGTTCTGTGGGAAGTTGAGGTGGAAAAGTACAAAAATCTGGCATTTATTTCGAGAAAAAAAATGATATTGATTTTTTTGTGATATAATAATCTTATATCTATATTCATATATAGTTTGTAATTAGAGTCTAACGACTGACCATTAGATGTGTCATGTGATCCGTTTAATTAGCGATAGATTATCACCTGGTCGAAGCACCTGGACAGATATCTAATTATGGGCAGAACTGTCATCAGCTGCCTTTTACACCTTGAAAAAACTTTGGAAAATCTTATTAATTTTTTACCTTTGTGAATGGTATATATATATATATATATTTATATATTAACATTTACCATGTGAATCATGACACGAATATTTATTGGGATGTATGCTGTGTTTGGAATATATGTGGTTGTTCTTTTGTTTAAAAGAAATTAAGGACTTGAATGGATGCATTTCAGTGTTGAATACTCTACTTTATAAATTTTTGATTATTTTTGGCTGCAATTTACAAACACACATGCACTTTTGTGAATTTTTGTGAGATGAAGAAATATATAATTCAAGTCACGAACTGGGTTAATTCGTTAGTTTCTACTGAATTCATAATTTGAATTAAATTCTTCTGCAGTGAAAAGTATAATCCAGAATCTTGGAAACTCGTTCAATTTGAATCGTAATGTGATGAAGACAAATTGATTAGACTGATTGTCTTGTAGAGCACAAGTCCTTGTGAGAACCAAAGAATATATTCTGGACAGAAATAGTAACTTGGAATTAATACACAGCAGGGAAAAGTCATGAATTCACATCATATTGGTTTTAAATCATAAAATAGAGTTTATGTCAAGATTTCACATTTGTTATTGGCTTCAGTTAATTGTGTAGTCATTGTATTGGTTTCGTGGTCTTTAATTTTTTATGTGAATTAGAAAAACTGACTGCTACCATCATACAATGTCATATGCAGTTATTTAACATCAGCTTAAAAATTTGCCAATTTTGATAAACGTTTATCTTAATTAATTATATTTAAGAGAATTCATAAATAAACAATAATTATCTATTTATACATTGTTTATCTTATTCCAAACCTTTTTAAGTTCAGATTAAAATTCATTTTTTTAAGTTATTAGTTGGGTTTTTAAAAAAAATTTAAATTAAGAGATTATAATTTTTGAAATTTTAAATCAAAATTTAAAATCTGTTGACAGATAAGTTCTGCTGATTGGAATTGTTGATTTCAATTAGAATCTATTTCAATTATAAATAGACTGCAAGGATGCCTCCATTTTATCTTCAGCACTAGAAAGATTCAATTAATACGTCAAATTGTACTAAAATTGGGATTAAAGATTATAAGTGTGTTTAATGCTGTAAAAATCAAGAAAACTATCGTGAAAACTGAACACTGATGAAAGAGCAAAACTGTAATTAAATTTGACGAATATTATGTCATAGAAAGATTTAACGAAGAGAAATCAAATGTGCCTTTATACATTTTCTCTGTTCAAAGTGTCTTGTTATATGTTATTTATTTTGTTGCGTTAGAGAAAGGTTAATGATGTATTTTAAAATGTTTTAATTTTCCGATCTGTTTGTTATATATTTAATATCCACGAGAAAATTTGTGATAATAGTTTAAGTTTTAGTTATTGAAAACTTGGGTTTCGTTACAACGAAATGTACAGGAATACCACAAACTACGGTCAGCCACGACAACAGACCTGGTCTGCAGCGCCACCTTCAATGCAAACTGTATATAACTATCTCTGGGGCCGGTACAGGTAGGCTTTAGCTGTTGTCCACTTGTCGTCATACTATATCGTTGGAGATTCATACATTTGCAAAAAACATTATGCTTTTGGTAAATCTGTCCACTATTTTGAGCATACAGTCTACTTTACAAAATGTTTAAATGACTATAGGCTTGGAATATCCATTGGGCAATGTCAAAGTTTCTTATGGTCATTTTCATAGATAATTGTAGAATTTAACGCTGGACCCTCACCAGTCTAAATTTGTGAGGTCTTTCTTTTTAATTGGACTAACTTTTTTCTGTATTAAAAATGAGAACTCTTGGAAAATGGTTCTTTTGTGTGTTTTGAATTAATCTATACATGTACTACCAGTAGGAATCTTCCTTAGTAGTTGTACAAGTATGTCATGTCCTTATGTTTTTGTTTATTTGAAGAACAGGCCTGTCAATGGCTGGTTTGTGATTGTGAGTTCTGGTTTTTTTTCACAATTTTTAAAGACTTTACCGTGTTGAAGACTGTACTTAGACCTATAATGGTTTACTTTTATAAATTGTGACTTAGGAGTTGTCTCATTGGCACAGAATACATGATTTCTTAAATTGTTTTGTGCTTTTACTGTCCTCAGATCTCATGTTGTTTAGTGTGCTCCTATAGTAGTACTTGCTTCAAAAACATCTGTTTACATACTTCATGTATATGGATCTAATACTATATGCAATTTTGTAACAACCACCCACTGCAGATCTTAATTTAGTCAATATTGACAGAGATTTTATAAAAATGAAATCATACTTTAAATATTAACTTGAGAATCACTGTGGGTTTGACCATTTTCCAAAAATATCATTGAGCAATATTAATTATATATATAAAATTATAACTATTGGTTTTCATTTCAAAGTTTGATTTTTCTGATCTCTCCTGAGGTAATATGAAGCCACATAATTATGATGACGTTGTTTTTGCTGAAACCACAATTTATTAATATTATGTAAGATATATGCAAGAAACCTATTCAAAGCATGAACATAAATATAGGTCTACAGAGTAATTGGAAACCTATTACGATCATTACACATTGGAGATGAAATGAAATTGGATGGGCTAGGCACGCCATACATCAATCTCATACAAAGGGATTGACCAATATATACTTTTACTGAAGCATTTTTTTTCTAAATTACATAAACTGTAACTGAAAAAGGTCAGGACTTGCAGCAACATCAAATACATAATGGGATGAGTTGATTGTTCTTTGGTGTAGATCTTGGTTGGCAAAAACCAGGGTTTTATGAGTATTGCCAGGCTCAGTGGGAAGTACTGGGAAAATCAGGTTTTACTGCATTTTACTAAGTAATAATGGGCAAAACCGAGTAAAATGAAATACTGGCCTGAATTTTAAAAAGAAAACTCAGTGATTGATCACTCTTACAATACATTAAAGATACAATTAAAGTAATAATGGGCAATACAGGGTAAAATAAAATACTGGCCTGAATTTTAAAGAGGACTCTGATTAATCACTCATACAATACATTAAAGATACATGTATTTATAAAAAAAAAGAAGAATTTGTTTTGGTGAAAGCCTTTTAAATACAATTTTCTTAAGTCCACCAAATCTTTTGCCAAAGATTAAAACAATATAAAAGCTTCAAAAGTGTTAGAAATGTCCCATATTGGAGTTGAACCTGTTAATCAGGAAGTGGTAGATATTAAACTTTCTTATTGTTCAAACTCTCATGTTTTACTGAGTAACACTCTGTGATTACGGCGCTGTTAATTAATGCAGTGACGGGAAAGGAATGCTTGCAGCATTGTAACATTGTACTCAAATTGCAAGGAAAATTTATTGAATTTATATGTTTTCCTTCAACTGAATTCCATTTAACCATAAATCAATGAGGGAATCTTGAGAATGTCAATGCACTTTAAAAAGGTTGAATTGATGTAATAAAATGAAATGTTACAATCAATTTCGTGACAGCAAGCATTTTACTTCCTGCTTAACAACTGCATTATACTGCTTTCCAAATATTGCATTCTTGGAGCAATTACAGTACTTGTAAATAAGGTGTCAAGAAAATCTATCTTTCTTTTAAATCTGATTGACGTTTATTTTCATGACAATCTTCATGTTTGATTTAGAAACGTGAAGTCTGACTTTGTCTCCTGTGTGAATTTGTTGACTTTTTTTCAACAGTAACATAGCAAATTAGGCTGTAAACTATTTGTAAACAGACCACTTTTTTTTTTTTTTTTTAAATTTTTCCTTCATTAAACAAAACTCGTCAGTTTCTAAGACTGTTTGATAAAAGAGCTTCAAGATTTTACGTCCTGTCAAGTAGTTTGATTTAGAATATATTTCATTTTATAACCAGAAAATCATTGTACGTGTATTAGGATTTTACATTGTTAAAAAAGACATGTCTTAAATAATTATTTATTTTACATGATAAACAGAAATGGAATTCATCATCAAAAACTTTGCACTTACACTGGCGTTGCTTGCATGTATGCTTCTAGCTAGATGCTCACGCAATTCCACAACATTTTGAAAAACAAAAAAAATGCAGACATGTTTGGTCTGAAATTGCTTGACATAGCAACGTTACTAGTGAACAAATAGTAAATCATCATAATCTGATACCGTTTCCTGTGACACGAAAGACGACGTGATGAAAACTCTACTGGAGTATCATTCTTGGGCTTATAAATACCATTTTCCATCTAAGAAAAAATTATTAATTAAATACATGTAACAGTTCCAAGTGATGTCCCCGCATTGCACATATATATCTATCCAAGATTCAAGGGTAATAACTAAAAAAAGCACTTTTTTCTTAATATCTAGAGAGAAATAAAACTTCAGAACAAATACAATGGGATTTCCATTATAATTTTTATTTTCAAGGGGCATAATTGGTTAAAAATATTTGATCAAGACTTATTTTTGCAAGTATCAAAGACATTGCTGATTATGATAAGTTTCACAAAAATCTGGCAAGAATTGTACACATGACAGCGCTAACAAGACTGGACAGACGGACGCCCGGTATTTCCATGTCCCCTGTGTCACATTATGACAAGTAACCAAAAACCCCATTGGGAGGCTCAAATTCCGGGAATGGGTGGGTAATTTCGGTTCCTAATAGGGTTGGCAAAAACCCGGGTTTTATGAGTATTGCCCAGCCCAGTGGGAAATAATGTGAAAACCCGGGTTTTACTGCGTAATACTGGGCAATACTGGGTAATATAAATTACTGGCCTGAATTTTAAAGAGGATTCAGTGATCAAACTCAATTGCAATACATTTAAGAAATTATTTATAAACACATTTTGATTTATAAATTATAGTTTACTTGTTTGAGAGTGAATGATAATACAAGTTTACATGTATATGTTACAGTGAATTTGTATAATCAGTGATTATGTAAAATCCCTGAAATTTTCAGGGATTATGTAGAATCACTGGCCAGTTTAGGGATTATATATAATCACTAAAATTTTCAGGGATTATGTATAATCACTAGAAAAAAAGTCAGGGATTATACATAATAACTGAAATGAAGAAATAGTTTTAATTTATAAAGAAAATAAATAAAAGTCAAATAATTCATGCTATAAATGATCAAAATAAAACAGCATTACACTGTATAAACATAAACTGTAAAATGTTAAGCACAACATATCAAAATGATAACCCTATTTTTTTTTAAATGTTAAGCACAATATATTAAAATGTTAAACACAATATATTAAAATAAATGCCTCACATCTGTTACTACCACAATATCCACATTTTAGAAACTATTTTCATTCACATATCGAATCAGATTTTATGACCGCTTAAGAGAAATAAAGTGTTCAGTGAAAAACATCTGTAGGTACCCCCCAAAAAGGGAATTAGCAACACCGAACTGGTTCGAGCAAGAAACCATGTTTTTTGGCCAGGCGATATCCTTTTTTCAGACTTTTGGTGAACAATTATCATTAAGTTTTTTGGTATCCCCTTTCCTTTTTTACCCTGTGAAATCATGGTAAGAGAATATTACACCAAATGCCAGTTTCCTCTAAACTTTTGTTCTAATTGTCAATCCTTAGTTTTTCTATACATTTAGATGTGTAAGTTCTCTCTGTTTAAATATCTTGTTCATTTGAAAAAAAAAAAAAAAAAAAAAAAAAAAACAGATGTTCCATAATCGTCTTCACCATTTGTTTTCCATGTACCACAAATAACATGCTCTGTTTAACTACAAATAGAACATGAATATCCATTGGACTCTGGCTTTTAATAAACAAACAATACATGTAAAGTTATCGCTTTAAAGTGAATCTTGATAATATTAATTTTGAAAGTCTTCAACTTTATTTCTAAACCTTCAGTTGGTTGTATCTTTCAGATCATCCTCTGTGTTTAAAAGCAAAATTATTTCATCTACAAGGAATATGAAAGTATGATTTACTTATGTCTAATCCATTTTGCTTTAATTCGGCAAATAAAATATGTTTAAACTAAACTATGAAAGTAAAAAAAAGATGATTAGTCTATATGTATTATTCTTTTTATCAAACAAAGGATCCTTAAATTATTCATAATCCCTGAAAAAATGTTAGGGAATTTGTAGAATAATTATTAAAATGTTCAGTGATTATGTGAAATCACTGGTCATTTTCAGGGATTATATATAATTACTAATGATTTTAGTGATTCTACATATTCCCTGAAAAATCAGAGATTCTACATAATCCCTGATTATACAAATTCACTGTAACATATATACATTTGAAAAAGTACTATTCTTGCAACTATGAGACAAGTAAACATGTAGGCACACATTACACAAATATTAATGGAAAAGGCCTGATCTGTCTTTATCAATAATTCTCTTCTGAAAGTCTATTAAATCACCCTCTCGTCTAGATTGGTCAAGCTGTTAATATAAATTCAAAGAATTCATTTTTCAAATGTATATATCTTACTTCAAGAATTAACAAGAAAATGTAAGAAAAATTACTTTTATATAACTTCCTATATTCCGAAGTTCCATATACAGAAGTGCCGCTGTAATGGGTCTGTTTTGACACGTCAAATAGAAGATTGGGTGTGAAACTTTACATCATGTATTTCTGAATTGAATGATGGTAGTTTTGAGAAAACAAAAATATTCTGTCGGAAAATAATATCTGGAATCTATTGGTGGGTGTTTTGAAATTAAACAAAAATCTAAAAAGTGTCAGTTTTAGGGGAGTACACATACATACCACGAAAATGTCTGAAAAAATATAATTTTTGCATAAAATGGGTCCCAAAATTTATTTTCGCCGAGCGATGCAAGGCGACAGTTTTGCATCAACTTCATTGCACCCCTGGCTACACCACTGACTTACAAATGTGCAACAAAGTCTCTGAAGGCATTGAAAACACCAAAATACACTGTTTTTCTTTTGTTACATTTGACACTGTTACGCTTGTGTTACATTTGTAATACACCCAATGACACTGTTACTCTTGTGTTACATTTGTAATACACCCAATGACACTGTAACTCGTGTGTAACATTTGTAATACACCCAATGACACTGTTACTCTTGTGTTACATTTGTAATACACCCAATGACACTGTTACTCTTGTGTTACATTTATAATACACCCAATGACACTGTTACTCTAGTGTTACATTTGTAATACACCCAATGACACTGTTATTCTTGTGTTACATTTGTGATATACCCAATGACACTGTTACTCTTGTGTTACATTTATAATACACCCAATGACACTGTTACTCTTGTGTTATATTTGTAATACACTCAATGACACTGTTACTCTTGTGTTACATTTGTAATACACCCAATGACACTGTTACTCTTGTGTTACATTTGTAATACACCCAATGACACTGTTACTCTTGTGTTACATTTGTAATACACCCAATGACACTGTTACTCTTGTGTTACATTTATAATACACCCAATGACACTGTTACTCTTGTGTTACATTTGTAATACACCCAATGACACTGTTACTCTTGTGTTACATTTGTAATACACCAAATGACACTGTTACTCTTGTGTTACATTTGTAATACACCCAATGACACTGTTACTCTTGTGTTACATTTGTAATACACCCAATGACACTGTTACTCTTGTGTTACATTTATAATACACCCAATGACACTGTTACTCTTGTGTTACATTTGTAATACACCCAATGACACTGTTACTCTTGTGTTACATTTGTAATACACTCAATGACACTGTTACTCTTTTGTTACATTTGTAATACACCAAATGACACTGTTACTCTTGTGTTACATTTTATAATACACCCAATGACACTGTTACGCTTGTGTTACATTTGTAATACACCCAATGACACTGTTACTCGGTGTTTACATTTGTAATACACCCAATGACACTGTTACTCTTGTTTTACATTTATAATACAACCAATGACACTGTTACTCTTGTTTTACATGTGTAATACACCCAATGACACTGTTACTCTAGTGTTACATTTGTAATACACCCAATGACATTGTTACTCTAGTGTTACATTTGTAATACACCCAATGACACTGTTACTCTTGTGTTACATTTGTAATACACCCAATGACACTGTTACTCTTGTGTTACATTTGTAATATACCAAATGACACTGTTACTCTTGTGTTACATTTGTAATATACCAAATGACACTGTTACTCTTGTTTTACATTTATAATACACCCAATGACACTGTTACTCTTGTGTTACATTTGTAATACACCCAATGACACTGTTACTCTAGTGTTACATTTGTAATACACTCAATGACACTGTTACTCTTGTGTTACATTTGTAATACACCCAATGACACTGTTACTCTTGTGTTACATTTATAATACACCCAATGACACTGTTACTCTTGTGTTACATTTGTAATACACTCAATGACACTGTTACTCTTGTGTTACATTTGTAATACACTCAATGACACTGTTACTCTTGTGTTACATTTATAATACACCCAATGACACTGTTACTCTTGTGTTACATTTATAATACACCCAATGACACTGTTACTCTTGTGTTACATTTATAATACACCCAATGACACTGTTACTCTTGTGGTACATTTGTAATACACCCAATGACACTGTTACTCATGTGTTACATTTGTAATACACCCAATGACACTGTTACTCTTGTTTTACATTTATAATACACCCAATGACACTGTTACTCTTGTGTTACATTTGTAATACACCCAATGACACTGTTACTTGTGTGTTACATTTGTAATACACCCAATGACACTGTTACTCTAGTGTTACATTTGTAATACACTCAATGACACTGTTACTCTTGTGTTACATTTGTAATACAGTGATGACACTATTACTCTTGTGTTACATTTGTAATACAGCGATGACACTGTTACTCTTGTGTTACATAGAACTGTCACTTAGAAATTCTATTGTTTCTAAGCAATACACCAATTTCTATATATATAGATTGTTTTATCACAGAACCCAAACAAAAAAGTAACATCTTGTTACATTTGCAATCAATAAAATGTGATTTTTGTTACAGAATCATTTAAAAAAAAATATCTACCAGAAAAATCTCAGTTTCTGATACTTGAAAAGGAAAATTATGGAGAAATCTTTGTCAGGTGTTTTCAAACTATTCCTCTAATACTTTTGGCCTTAGTGGTGTCTTTTTGCATTTTAAATTCCATTAATTATGGCATTTTTTTCATTTTGAACAAATACAATAGAAGAAATATGTCTAAAGAAAAAGTGCTCAAACAATGTTAAGCAACCAATCATTCTACAAATATGATCAATGCTATCATTGTTAATGATTCAACTAAACTTGACTGTACTGTAATTGGTTATAAATAATTGTCTTCATTTTTTTCAGGGCTCCATCTGGCAACCCTCATGACGCAAATTCTCCATATAAAAGGACTAGACCACAAAGTCCCTCCCAAGCACAGAGGCCTGGTGGCTACCCATACCCAACTGATCCCCAGGGACATACAAGATATGGACTAGCTGCCACCACACCTGGTTATCCCATGTACAGAGAGACATACCAAGTAAGTACATTCTATGAAGGGCTGAGGACTAACCAGTCTTTTTGCTGAACTAGTAATAGTATACATTTTTGTTTAGGAGCCAGCAGAGCCTGCCTCCAGTGTGAGATTTTCTTGCTGTGTTGAAGACCGATTGGTGGCCTTTGGTTATTTTCTGCTCTTTTGTTGGGTTTTCTATTCATGCTATTTGGCAAATTCCATGTTTCCATTCTCAATTTTATTGTAGACCAATATGCTAGCTGCCACTCAATGGCTTTCATACTTATTTTATTATCAAATAGCATTTGCGCATAAACATAATCTAAGAAGTATATTTCACAGAGGAATAACTTATATAGGGACTAACCATAGTCTTAAAAGATCCCAATGACAAGTTTTTAGCTCACCTATACCTATAGGCCACATGAGCTATTACAATTTTGCATCCATCATCCGTGTCATTTTAAGTTGTAAACTCTTTAAAAAAACTTGTCTGAACCACTGGACCAATTCAAACATTACCAAATCAGCTGTCATTATTAATATGAGATCTTCAAATAATTAAATATGATTGAAATAGTTTATTGCCTCAATAAAAGACTGGCGAAAGATAAAAGAGGGACATTCAAACTCATAAGTCTAAAAAATCAACTGACAAAGCAATGCCTAAATAAGAGAAAGACAAACAATGGTTTAAACAAAATACAACATAGAAAACAAAAGACCAAGCAAGAGTTATTGCCCATACATCAGGATTTTTTGTGTGTGTTTTTGTCTATTGTCTTTTTAGCCTACTTGATCTAATTATTAGAGGTCTTGCTCTAAGATGACAATTTTCACCAATTATGTGTATTGCAGTAGAGAGGGGGGATAGGAGGGGTCCTGATCCCGAAATCCCGGACTTAAAAAAACGAAATCCTGAGGTCCCAAATTTAATAAAGTAAATCCCGCTTCCCGAAATCCGAAAAAAACGATTCCCGGATCAAGAAAGGGTCAATCCCAAAATCCAGGCTTAAAAAGACCGATCCCGGAGTCCTGATAAAGGTCCTATCCCCTCTCAGTAGAGATATTTTCCTTTAAAGTTTGTAGAGTTTTAATCACCAGGGACAGTAAAATGTTGTACATGTAGTACATTATATTCGGTTTGAAACCATTTAGTACAATGTCAATGATACTTTAATATAAAATAAAGCAAAGTCATACTTCCAGATTAAAATGACTTCTGTCACATAGAAGTGACAATTAGTCAATACCTTACATGTTAAACATGTATATCCCAACGGGATTATAACACTTGCAGACATGTGACATAGTTGCAGTTTCATAACCGGAGATTGGAAAATTTTCAGCTGGAGTTCTGGTTGCATAATTGGAAATATCATTGTTGGACATCTATTGACGTTTTTTGGTGTTCATTTTGTAGTAAAACTGAATTAGATAACATATTAAGTTGACTAGCAGCAGTAAAAAAGGTGCTGTAATTTTACACAACTAGGGATTTTCATATAAATTTCTTAGAGTAAAAGTAATATCTTGTACATGCATATTCATTATGTTTTTATAAGCACCTAATTGATATCAAGTGAAATGAAATTGAAATGAAATTGAAAAGTAATTGAAAAGTAATTTCTATTACAGGCAGCTTTTGCAATGAAATTAATTACTTTTGATGACTTTTGAAAAATAAAATTAAAAAAAAAATTTACAAACATTTATTCAAAAACCAGTTGTTGGCATGACACAGGTTATGTTCTTTTCATATATGTTATGATGGTATGATACTAACCCCTAACGGGAAGGATTGTGCCTGATGTTCATATGATGAAATCATAATCTTTCAGTCAGTTTAATTGAAGTCTGGAGCTGGCATGTCAGTTAACTGCTAGTAGTCTGTTGTTATTTATGTATTATTGTCATTTTGTTTATTTTCTTTGGTTACATCTTCTGACATCAGACTCAGACTTCTCTTGAACTGAATTTTAATGTGCGTATTGTTATGCGTTTACTTTTCTACATTGGCTAGAGGTATAGGAGGAGGGTTGAGATCTCACAAACATGTTTAACCCCGCCGCATTTTTGCGCCTGTCCCAAGTCAGGAGCCTCTGGCCTTTGGTAGTCTTGTATTATTTTAATTTTAGTTTCTTGTGTACAATTTGGAAATTAGTATGGCGTTCATTATCACTGAACTGGTATATATTTGTTTAGGGGCCAGTTGAAGGACGCCTCCGGGTGTGGGAATTTCTCGCTACATTGAAGACCTGTTGGTGACCTTCTGCTGTTGTTTTTTTCTATGGTCGGGTTGTTGTCTCTTTGGCACATTTCCCATTTCTATTCTCAATTTTACATCACAAATATTTTTTTAAGGCTCAAGTCAGAGATTCAGTTTCCCTATGGTGTCAAGTTTATTTTTTCCATTGAGTGTGTCTATTTCTTGTTCTATTGTTTCTCTTGGTATTTTCTTGCTTTTTTTTGTGATTTAAAAGTATCTGTTCCTGTCTGTAGTATGGTGGTCCGGCATTATGTTTAACCAATTTGACCCCAAGCATGTCAAGAGATTTCTTGAAAATTAGGCTTTTTTTGAAAGGAGAAAGTCCAGTAAGACCCCTTTTTGGCCCCAAAATATAGCAGTTTTACAAAATTGTTAAAATGTAAACTTTTAGTTATTCATTGGAAAGTAGAATGCTTCTGCTACATAAATATAGGCTGTTTGTAACAATATTAATACAATGCACATATATCGGGTACTAGCATCATTAAGTCATGTTAATTAAGTTACTGAAATCTTCATAATTTTATCAATTTAGTTAAAATTTTAGACGGTTTCACTCTTAAATGAAAGTGTCCGCATTTGTGTTCATTCTTAATATTGAAATGTAAGTTGTATTTGATGATAATACAAGACATATAATTATAAAGGTTGAGGATGAACATGGATGCAGCTCGTGCCACTTTCATTTTTGACAAAAATCATCTGAAAAGTGACATTTTTTGACATATTTGATAGATTTTTCATATTTAAGCTTGAATCAGAGTGTTATTTAAAAATAACTGCATCAGTTAAAATCTTTCACATACATTCATTGAATCATCAAAATCCTTCGTCAGATGAACCTGAAATTTGAGGCCAAAATCAGCCCTTACCAGACCTACTCCGTTTGCAAACATAGGCAGGATTGGCTGCAAGTTTCTTTTCACTTTTACTTTTTAATCAGACAGTTACTGTATTGTATTCTGAGCTTGGCCAACATAAATTACAGAATACTTCACCTAACTAACACCCTGCTCTAGTGGTCAAGAAGCAGCATGCTGGCCTCCAATTACTAAAAAAATTGTACATGTACAAAATGTATACAATTTACTTCAAATTCAAATTCAAATATGTATTGCCATTTAAACTTAAAACATTAAGTTTGTGACATACAAAATAAGTAAACAATATAACTATAATTCACATATTTAAATATACACAATCTTTCATTTACAGTAAATATTCCAGTGTCCCCTGTCCTCAGTTGTAATGACCTTTTGATGTAGGACCCCAATTTATTTACTTGTGATGGTGTTGACGGATTGAGTATAAAAATCAACTTTTCTTCATCAGATAAATCTTGAACAGAAAAATTAAAATCAAAATTGTTAAAAAAGTTGTTTCTTAATTTCATATTTAATTTACAATCTAATATAAAATATTTTTTTGTTTTCTAAAGACTGGTTAGCTTGAGTAAGGTAGAATGTAGTCCGAGATTACACTGCCCCAGCTTGTCTGGCAAAACAGCCGTTGGACTTCAAAGTAATCTAGGACTAGGTAGAATGATGTCTTCCTGGTAACTGTTAAATTACCTTGTAAACCAGCATAAAAAATTTGGCTCAACATGTAGTTGCACTCTAGTACTAAGCAGGATTAGTTTTTCAGATCTCTTTAACATGTTCTTCTCCTGATATGCATGAAATAGTTGCCACTGAACATTTATCTATTGTCAGTTTGTCATGGAATGACATGTTGCAGAGTTAGGTTAATTTGCAACAGTCAAATAACATCAACACCACTTTAAAAAATATCTTTCTTCCCTTTCGGATCCAGTATTTATTATGCTCTTTTCTGATTTAAATTCACAAAATATATACATGTATTTTGATGTTGTGAAATGTTGATAACTTGTGCACTAAAATGTTAAAGAAATGACCTGTAAACTTCTATTGAATTTGAATGTTTTGCATAGCTCAAATGTTAAAGCATGCCATTTTCAAGTCTACATTTGCAACACTGGTATGCAATCAAAATTGCTTTAAGGGAAGACATATCTGTGTGCCAACCTCCAACCTTTTATTTCTATATTTATTCTGTATTAACCTGATAAATGTATTTAGATGTTGTTCAATATTACACTGACTATAGCAATTGCAGTTTCTTAATTGGAACCCTTTAGGAATTGTTTATACATGATAAAACATTTAAACAGGATAAAACTGGAAAACTGATTCAGTTTTTTCATCTTATTTGTTTGAAGGCAAACCTTGTAAATTAATAAAGATGTCTAAGTGTCATTCAAAAATGAGAGGTTGATTTAAAATTTGCATAAAAGGTCATCTGAATATGACCCCTTATGATCACAAGATAGAGCAGAGTGTAAGATCTGATTTATTCAAAATGTTCAGAACATTGACTTTTTGGTGATTTCCTGAAATTCTTAAAATTATAAAAGATATTTTCCAAATTTTACATAAGATAGTGATACTAGGGGATTTTTTTTTATTATTAAACATGCAATTTGTTTCCAACCAGACACATTGATTAGGACTTAATAATCTTATCAAACACGGACCTTGATCTATATTTTTATGCCCCACCTACGATAGTAGAGGGGCATTATGTTTTCTGGTCTGTGCCTCCGTTCGTTCGTTCTTCCGTCCGTCTGTGCGTCCATTCGCTTCAGGTTAAAGTTTTTGGTCAAGGTAGTTTTTGAAGAAGTTGAAGTCCAATCAACTTGAAAGTTAGTACACATGTTCCCCATGATATGATCTTTCTAATTTTAATGCCAAATTATAGTTTTGACCCCAATTTCATGGTTCACTGAACATAGAAAATGATAGTGCAAAGTTCAGGTTAAAGTTTTTGGTCAAGGTAGTTTTTGATAAAGTTAAAGTTACATCAACTTGAAACTTAGTACACATGTTCCCTATGATATGATCTTTGTAATTATAATTCCAAATTATAAGTTTGACCCCAATTTCACGGTCCACTGAACATAGAAAATGATAGTGCGAGTGGGGCATCCGTGTACTATGGACACATTCTTGTTTTAAACATGAAGTTTTGAACTATTACAGTGATGTAAAGTTTGGGGCATGCCAGATAAAAATAAGTGCATTTGTAGTTGGATTAAAGATCTAATATCTATAATCCAAATTTGATAAAAAAAAATCTATTTTGCTCCTGAAAAGTATGAATATGTTAAAATTTCACATCAAGATTATTCCTTAAATTGGGGAAATATACACATTCTAGCACCTATTTAGGTCCTTATAAGATTTTAAAATCCTGAAACTTCTAAAAATTGATTTTTATTATCTCATGTCTTATATCCTTTAAAGGGCCTCACATTTTCTGTCTTAAATATAGTCCTACTTTAAATCCCTCTGAGATCAATAGACTTTCACAAGGTGAAGGTGAAGTAAAATTATGGTCAAGGATAAATTGGGGAGCAAATAAAATATAAATGTCAGCACCTGCGTATTTAAAGTTTAGTTCAGAACAAAGGGTTGGTTCACGTAATTACTGATGGAACATTAATCCTGTAATTCATGATGGAAATATTACAATATTATGTCCACAATCATTCAAAATGTTGTTTTTCAACGCCCTGTGAAGAGCCTCTAAGGACAGGTCAGTGGAGTTCATTGAAATGATAGAATACACATATGTTGTTTGTGAGTCACTGAAGGGTAAATTTTTGACCAATTTTGAATGTTGATTTTTGTATCTAAAATTTTTTTTATTTGAAGGCTATAAATGTTAGGACATAAAAAAGATATTTGCTAGAAAAATGCCTTTGGTTATATTTTATAGATTTTTTAATTTTTATTCTCTCTAATATAGAGGATTATTAACTGTGTTAATATGGTAATAAAGGGACACCAGGGATGATTGCACTGCATAAAATAATGCTCTAAACTTTAAATGTTTTCAATAACTGAGTTGTAGACCTCATAAAATGTCGTCTTTGACTTAACATGTTAATAGTTTTGTGTGGGTTGCAGATCTTTGGTCATGTAATGAGGGCCCTCATGGGGTTTTTGATTATGTGATTACTTGGCCGTTTTTTTAATGATTATTTGATTATTAAGCCAAATATTTCATGATTATTTGATTACGTAGGACTGTATTTTTAGTTTATGATTATTTGATTACTAAAGATAAGCAAATATTTAATGATTATGTGATTATATTGGCAAAAAAATGGTGATTATGTGATTACTAGGACCCCCCCATGAGGGGCCTCTGTAATAATATGTTAGTAGCATGTGTTAGTTTTTACAACTTGTCTGGAGTTTGTGGTCATTAAAGAATATATGGCTTTATTCACCTTACAATAAAGTCATTTATATATGATTTAAGAGGTATATTTTGCCTGCTAAATACCATTTTATGTTTGTTGGACTTAAGAACTGTAATGTACCCATGTTTGGTGTATTGTAACCTCCTGGAAAATTACCCAGGAATACAGGCACTTGTCTCTGACAAACATTAATAAGGTAAACATTTTGGACACAAGTGCCACTGTTCAGGAGGAATGAAAATCTTGCCTGGGTACAAACAAATATTTTATGGCAACTTTTCTCCAGGGGGATTCAGGATAAACAAAAGCCAGAATTTAAGAAAAAGGGGACATGATAAAGGATATAAAATTTCTACATCATGTAGTCTCTAGTGGAAAGTTTATCTTCAGTGTCAATTATATCACATCTTTTTATCTTGATATAAACACTTTATTGTTTTGCATATAACAGGGGACTGGATCTTTCCAGTGGCGGATCCAGCAATTTTCATAAGTGGAGGCCCACTGACTGACCTAAGAGGGGCCCGCTCCAGTCACGCTTCAGTGATTCCCTATATAAGCAACCAAACCCAAAAAGGGGGGGGGGGCCAGGGCCCCCTCTAAATCCGCCTCTGCTTTCTCTGTATCAGTTTATAAATTTAAAAATGACAAGCATAAAACAATGTCTTTAAAAAAAGGGATTCCTAAATTCCTAGGATCCCAATGTTTTGATTTGTAACATTTTGTCAGTAAATTCATAGAATCTTCAAATTAATTAAAAATAAAAAAAATAATAGATTTTGGAAAAAAAAAGGGGGTGGGCAAAAAATGTCATGTCCCCAAAATGCAAGTAAATTAGGATATTTATAAGTATTTGTAACTTAAATCCACTGTGACCATAAGTATTTGTAACTTAAATCCACTGTGACCGAAGATTGTACCAAATTAAAAAATGCAAAATTAATTTGTTGATAAACATCTTACATGATTCATTGAAATCTTAATTATTGCTGTGTATGTGTTTTTATAAACAACATGACTTTAGACCAGAAAGTGGATAGTGTATTAATAAACATAAAACCACAGTGTATCTAAAAATAGCTATTATGACTGATATATTTTTCGTAACGAAAAATCTATATTGCTTTGTGTTCGATCATGTTTGTCCCTTAAATAGGTCAGTGATCTTTGTTGTTGTGTGTGATAAATCTTAGACTATTTACATTGTACACAGCGGCACACATACGATGTGTACCCTTATAAATCATCAACACACATTTATTTAAACTTGTGAAAATGATTTTTGTAGCCTTTGGGGATATATACACGTACATAGATAATTCTTGAATGTGAAAGACATTTAATTTATTGTGTGGGTGAATGAAAGTAGGAAATATCAGTGAAGTGTGACGGTATAGACCAATGTCAAGGTCAGCTAATATACTTAGTGCACCAGTCAGGCTATAACACTTCACACCTGTGAAAGGTAAGGGAAATAGATTTTTCTGTAATTTCATTGAATTTTATGACAGAAGTTGTGATGCTAATTTCATTCAATGTTATTCTAATACACGAGATTGATTTTAACTGAATGTAGGTCAAAATAGTTTTGATGTGTAATTTATCGTATTGTAAATGTTTGACCCAGTTTTGCGTTTTACTGAATGGCCCATGTATTATAGCTAGTGCTTGCAACCAGGACATATATTTATTAATAACTTCATATGTATGTTATCCTAAATTTGAAAAGTAACATTACGTAAGCTTTATGAGATAGGTATTTATACACATTTTACCTGAACTGGAATTTTGACATGGTGTGACCTTCAGGTCACTAACTAAGATAATGTTATAGACCTGTATATTGGATAATTGCTTAGTACTCATAGTCAATAAAATCTTTCATTTTGGTGTTTGTGGAATTCTGAAGTTACAAAAGGAGTTTGTTTGAAGATTCATGCACATTTTGGTTCCATTTCCACAACGAGTGTCCTAGATAAACCTAGACTGTATTTATAGAATAGATTAAACTAAAAAGTAGGGTATATAAAAATAAACTACTTCCAGTTTTAAGGTAAGCCAGCCACCCTTTGCAATCCTAATTAAAATTTTTGAAACCGTTTTAAGTCCCCTACCAACTATTAGTCAAAGAGGACTTTATTTTTATAATGTTCAAAATGTAAAAGTTTTAAATGGAAATCGATAGCATTTGTTGTCTTTTGTTTGAAAGAAAGCTGATTTCTTGCTCAGTTTAACCGATTGGGAAAGGTATATATAAATAGGTTTATACCCCAATACTGAGGTATCAATTTTCAGTGATGAATGTAAATTTTAAAACTTTTGATTTCAAAGTTTTTGCTATCATGACGCAAACATTCAGGTCAATGTCAATGAAAACATTTTGCCCAAAGACTCCATGACTGAAATCTAGTATCATCTAGATAAAGGTGATTAGCCTTGAAAAGGTGGTATTTTTAGAAAACTTGGTACACAGTTCTTATTTGAACTATGGTCTTAAACATGTTCAAGGAAAATATTTTTTTCATTTACTACTATGTCAAAATGTATGTGAATATTTGTCCCAAAAATTGTGAATATTTGTCCCAAAATTGTGAATATTTGTCCCAAATATTGTGAATATTTGTCCCAAATATTACAGCCGGATAAAAGTCAATAGCCTTTCAAAACCAGGATTTTCTGAGACCATTAAATTTGTATTTAGTTCCTATTTGAACTGGAGTCTTGATTGAAATTATGAATCCATTTTATATTTATAAGAATATTTTAGCCATGATGCAAAATTCAATTTTTAAACTGTTTCCAAATTTGGTTATAATATCCATGAACATGATGAACATAATGAATGGGGATTATTATCAACTTACAAGGATCTTCTCCAACCTGAATAAACTTGTTTAAGAAATTTTGTTTGCTTCTTGAATCTGGGACTATTACATATACATCATGTATATCTATTTGGTCAAGATTAAATTAAGAATAAATACTGGTACATTTACATATATATAAGATTGATGATAAATTTAAATATTCCAGTGTTCGCAAGACGTGCCAGATATACACTGTGTCATATAATAATGAATTTATTTTGAGATATTGGCATCAATATTTAGATTTATATATTATCTCTTCCAATAATAAAATATTGCTAAGAAATGTCTTGTTCAAAGAAATACTTTTTTTTCTGGAAGAGTTATTCAAAAGTGCTTATTTTTAGTTTTGCCAATAATTAAGGAATATTGATTTGAGGGGTCAATACTCAGTATGGTCAATGTCCTTGTTGCTAACAAAAAAACAGTTTTGGAAAAATGTTAGCTCAAGTTTCTATTTATTTTTGCCATTGTCTGATTGGAATGAAACTTATACTGATTGAATTGGAAGATCATTGGGAAGGGGAAAACAAATTATTGATTTTGGGGTTAAGAGGTCAAAGGTCAAGGTCACAGACACTGTTGTTTACAGGATGATATTATAGATGTAATCATTAGCTTTTGTAACACATAAATACAGGTGATAAATTAGTGGATTATAGTACATATAAAAAAGAAGATGTCACATGGTATGATTGCCAATAGAGAACTCTCCTCTAGTGACCAAATGACACAGAAATTTACAACTACAGGTCACGTACGGCCTTCAACAACAAGCAAAGCCCATATTGCATAGTCAGCTATAAAAGGTCGATAAATGACAATGTAAAACAATTCAAACGATGTTTGTCTTCAAGCTTACAAGCAGTACAACCCTTCAGAATTAGAAATGGGGAGCATCAGATGGCAGTCAGGCTTTTTTTACTGTCTACTTTTAATGATAAACACACTTTTTAAAGATCAGTTTTGACAAAACGTGACAGAATGTACTGAAAAAAAAGATAACCCAATTATGTTCGATCACCAGATTTTGAAAAAGATGTCTGTATTTACATAAGAATGTGATGATCAAGTGAAAGATGGCATGATTTTTTTTATCAGCAGATGATAAATAAGTACACATACACTTGTAGTCTGCATTCTGTCACTTTTTTTAATGGAGCCTGCTTTCTGTCACACTGAGCATTCATTAACTTCATATTGTTTATTATTGGTCTGCTGTAATTGTGTTTTTGGTATGTATGTACATGTATATATACCATAAGTGTTTTTCCTGATTTTTGCACTGATTTCTAAATTCTCTTGGTATGTTCTTTCATATTTTTTATGCATACCTTTTATTATTCTATAAGTGGTACTAATCCATATTAAAAAAGGGAGGAGAGACAAAAAATAGAATTATTTTTGAATCCTGTCAAATGTTATGTCTAAATTTGAAAGTATGCAAAGTAGCTGACTGATTGTAATAGTGGAATGCATTATGCAGGACATTTTTGTTAAAGTATAAATTTTGATCGAAAATTTAAATTAATATCATTAAAAACGTATAGATAATCAAAACTAAGAAAAAGAAAAATGATTTATTTAAGCAAGCAACTGGCTACCTATGATAACAGTATCAACATTATATATGTTCTTTTTTTCTGTACCAAGTCAGGAACATTTTCCAGCTAATTTTAACTTGTGATAATCCGATACTAGGTTAATTTATTCCTATAATGAAACCAGAGATATTAAAAGCAATATATTGTCATGCTGTGTTTGAAGTTAGATAGATCAAACTTAAAACAGTGCATGTATGCTTGTTTGTTTTGGTTTTCCTTCCTTTCATGAGACAAATAAATGCAAAAACCATAGAAGACAATCTCTCCAAAATAAAAATAAGATCTCTAAGTGGGACTGGGACAATTGACAACTGAAAGTTTAACCTTATAACATGAAAAATCAATTGTTGGTTCAAAATATATATGTCAATATATAAAACAGAACACATTAAGTGACTTTAATTTTTACGTCTATTTATAGTAGAGTAAATTTACATGACAATTTGAATAGTAACATAAAACACCAGTTAGTACATATTACAAGATAGGATCATTAAATAAACAAGAATAATCATGACAATTAAATATGATGTCACTCTTAATAATAGCATGTTTATAGGAAATTGTGTGAAATATAAATTTACGTGTTTCAGAAGGTGGGGATTAATATCTGCTATATATTGTTATTAAATAACAATAATTTAGTTGTATTAATTAATATCTATGACTAATAATAACAAGTGTAGGAGATCCTATTAGAACATATATTTCATCATTCTTTCAGTTACATGATGATAAAAACTGGCTTAAATCAATAAAATGAGGAGAAAATTGAGCAAAAATTATCAGTTAGCTTATTACAGAGGTGGATTTAGGGGGGGGCCAGGGGGCCCGGGCCCCCCTTTAAGAAAAAATTTGGTTGCTTATATAGGGATCCATTGAAGCGTGAAGCGATTGGGCCCCCTCTTATGCAGCCAGTGGGCCCCAACTTATGAAATTTTCTGGATCTGCCACTGTATTATATCTTAATTCTGTATTTATGTAGAATTACAAATATCCTAGAAAAGCCCTGTAATTACTGATTGATCGGCCAGACAAAATGACTTAACCACATCTAATGTAAACCGTTTTTAGTTCAGTTGAATCAAACATGTTTAGGTTAAATGTATTTTTATGCCCTCATTATAAGTTTCGTTACTATAAATAGTTTGAAATGGATGAATAAAGTACATTTTGTGTATTTAAGTTTTTTAAGTACAAGGTACTGAGATAGGTATAAATGTTATGCATGAATAATCTGCATTAACTGAAGCACTGTTTTATGTGAAATCAGTAGAATTAAATAAAATCTTTAAAAATGCTTTGATATTTATATATAATAAATTCAAAGGTGTAGAGATACAATTTACAAGCAAACATCTATTTAATGTATCTCTTTACCCTTTAAAATTGAATTAATATTTTTAAATCACATTAGTGCACATGAACTGGAATTATTGAAAAAAGTGCAATGTTCTCAAAAAAAAAAAAATGTTTATATTAAATTTGTCTGTTTGCCTTTTATCTGATTTTCAATAATATTTGTCAGTAAAAAAAGATTTATCAAATTTAAAGCTTGATTAAAAAAGTTTTTCTGTATAATGTTAAATATAAATTCTCTAGTTACGCACATATTTTTATGCCAAGGTTAAAAATCATGACATGAACTATTACGTCTATGTTTAAACTATGCACTTTTTATGAAAGATGTTATAACAGATACTAATCCGTGCCTGTCAAAGTAAAAATCTTGGTGAAAATATTATCAGAAATCTTCAGAAAAATTATGACACAAATTGTTTATGAATCAGAATCAAATTTGTAAACAACATTTTTTGGTGTCTTCTCACTTAAGATTAAGTATGTGCTTTAAAATGTAAAAACACATATTGTGTACATACTTTTTACCCATCTTATTCAACATTGTGATCAGGTTTGATAAGTCTTTGTTTACAAACCGTTTATAGCCTTGAACTCTGGTTGAATTTGTTTATTTTCTGTCTATTAAATTGGGACCATGGCAAAGGAAGATGTTTTTACAAAACAATTCTATTAAGGTTGCTGGAAGCAATAGCCAGGGATATAAAGTATTCAGCCGGTATCTATCTTTGTGTGTGTTTGTGAATATTTCTTTTTATGTTTGACAGTGAACATGATTGTCATATTCCTGTCAAGATTTTCTTATTTTCAAAAGAAAAATACAGGGCAAGTTCATTAACCTTGTTGACCTTGTAAAATTGACTTTGGTACACTAAATAGATCTCAGGTAGTTCATGAATTTCATCGTTTACTGTGGGCAGTCCAATGCAGTTCAGGTAGTTTTTTTAATTTCACCTGTTAACCGTGGGCAGTGAGTCCAAATGTACTAAAATTTAACCTTTAATAGATTTATTTTAAAAATAAAAAAAGAATTAAATTCGAAGGCTAATTTACTTTTCAAGTGTAAAAGGTTAACTTTTTTATGACGAAACAAAAGAAATGCCATTCCAATCTATATAATTCTTAGTCAGCGACAGAGGGCGTTTTCAAAGTTTTGCCCTTTCTGTGACCAAACCCATCTGGACACATTGAAATTACAAAGTCAGCTTGTGGTGAAGTGTAAATTTAATACACCTTGAAAAAATTATTTAAGAAAAACTGTTGATATGGCAAGAACTTTAAAGTCTGTTAGTCAGTTAACAACTCAACAACTATATTTTGTATTGTAGAATAGAGAAGCAGAATTCTACACTGCTAGACGCAGACCACAGTTACTCACAGATTTCCATGGTCATGCAGCTAATATAGACAGATACAGGTAAGGGTGGGGATTTAAGGTTTATATAGAACTGTGGATTCATATATTTTTGTCGGTACCAATTTTCGTGGATTGAGGAAAACTTTGAAATTTGTCATTGTTTAACGTTTTAATTCGTGACTTAACTGTACCCATGAAACCCACGAAAATTGGTATCCAACGAAAAATAATGAATCCATGCATGGTACATGTTTTATTGATGGTTGTCTCTACCACTCGTATTGCTCAGTAACAGTCATCACGCTTTATCAATGGTTGTCTCTACCACTCGTATTGCCCAGTAACAGTCATCATGCTTTACGTCAGGCCGCCCAGCACAGGGTATATATTGAAATTACTACTTCAAATTCCTTATACAGACTTATAAATATAAAATCTGTACAAATTTGAGAGATAGAAAAAATGAATGTTGGGCCTGTGGTCATTTGTAAATATTGTAGCAATTTATTTCTATTCTAAATTCATCATAGTGTGGTGAAGAGCAGACTTATTATTAGGAATTATAAATATGTATCTTTTGGGAAGTTTTGGTCCTCAATGCTCTGCAACTTCATACTTTATTTAGCCTTTTTAACAATTTTTGAATCGAGCATCACTGTCAGATCAGTCTTTTGTAGACGAATCGTGCGTCTGGCGTTAATATAAAATTTCAATCCTGGTATCTATGATGACTTTATTTAGATCTTTTGGAGCTATCAGTTTGAGTTGAGCAGTTTTAAGATAAACTTTAAATCTACAACCTAAAATCTCAATTCTTGGGAAAATTAAGTTAGTTTTTGTTGCTCTCAATTTTTTTAACTCAGTCAGTTGTCAACCTAAAAACTGCATAATTCATCTAAATTATTCAATTCATAAAGACCGCATACACAATTCTAATTGTATTTTTCCTCAATGATATTTTATTTAATAGTTTTATCTATTCAAGATAACTATCAGTCAAGAGGGGCGTAAAGGGGGGTATCTGCACGGAAGACAGTGAAATAAAATTGCCATTTCACGATGAACGAATAATTAAAAATGTCTTGCACGTTGATCTTTTTACCGATTTCACGAAACACAGTGAATAACGAACCTTTTTCAGGACTGCATGTGAAATAAAAATGGCAAAACACGTTGCACGAAAATAATCCTTTACCACCCTCATCAACTTAGTAGTCACCATAGTTATCATTCGGTAGATCATATACATGTACATGTATCAAATTAGGACGAACAAATTTTGTTAAAAATATATATTATTTTGAAAATGTGTATTAAGAATATTGAAATCTGAATGAACTGTATAATTCTGATGAATAATTTAGTATGTAACCTGCATGTATAGTGCAATTTTATTTATGTTCTATTTATGACATAATCTAGCAGTCTGTTGCCTTAAACATTCCATTGTAAGATAGTCAGATCAGTCTCGAAAAATGTTATCTACCACTGATAAGTTACGACTTGACTGTGTCCACAATGAATTTTGAAATTGTTGAATATTTTGGCTATTTCTCTAGATTGGAGATATCTATGAGCAAAACAAAAGATATTTGTAATACTGTGTATTCTTTATTTTTTCGTAGGTATCAATATATGTAGATTGAGGAAAACTTGTATTTTCTTAAATATTTGATTTCATGGTTTTGCCATTCTCTGCATACAAAACCTATAGAAAATTTATAAATTAGTGAACATTCTTATTTGTGGTTCACCAATGAAAATTGGTATCCAACAATCAATAATAAGCCAAACTAATACATGTACCACATAAGCAAGCTATAAAGCCTCGGAAATGACGTAAAACAGTTAACTTAGTGAAACAAGAAAACAAATGGCCCGATAGTCCTTAGGTTTCAACTGATCTCAAATGTTTAGCTTGGGGAATAAAGCTCATATTGAGATAGATATAGGAAGACGTGGTGTGAGTGCCAATGAGACAACTCTCCATCCAAATAACAATTTAAAAAAGTAAACCATTACAGGTCAATGTACGGCCTTCAACACAGAGCCTTTGCTCACACGGAACAAGCAAAAAGGGCCCCAAAATTACTAGTGTAAAACCATTCAAACAGGAAAACCAACGGTCTAATCTATATAAAAAAACGAGAAACGAGAAACACGTATAAATTACTTAAACAAACGACAACTACTGTACATCAGATTCCTGACTTAGGACAGGTGCAAACATTTGCAGCGGGATTAAACGTTTTAATGGTACCAAACCTTCTCCCTTTTTCTGAAACAATAGCATTACATCACAACATATATAAACATACCATAAAATATCAATTGGCAGGCTTAACTCAATCAAAAAACGTAAATTAATACGCTATGAATGAATAAATTTGATCTGCAATATCTGAATGCAAATGCACAGTTAATGAAATATTAGGGACAAACATTCAAGGCCAAAAGCAAACAAACAATTCCAAACAAAGCCATGGCAAGACACCACTGCAAAATATTTAACCCGTCGAAAATTATTACTTTAAAAAAAACCGGTTTTCATAATACAGGTAAATCTTGAAGTTTATATACAAATGTAGTAAGTGAAAATTAAAAGATATTCCAAATAATCAAAGCTGGTATATAAACAAGTTTCATATTAATATAAAATAACAAAAAAGCATTATAAACAGTATCAACAGGTCGAATTAAGTTTATATATCTATATATAGGTGTTCTTTTCCTTGACTACTGTAAATTCAGAAATTAATGCATGCATTTATTATTGCGATTTTGTCATTTAAGACTAAAACGTGATTTTTATTTTTGCGATATTGAAAAGAATCCTGTTTTATTCATATGAAAAATTTCAAAATGCAAGTTTAAATTATTGCAATTATAACCCTGTTGCATTTTTCGCAATAATTTCTGAGTTTACAGTATATGTTTCTCAGTGGAGCTCTTACAGTTATTTTCTTCTTTTAGAAATATAAAAAAAACATTTTACTTTATTATTTCAGAAGTGGAGAATCTTTTCAACCGTACAGACAGGAGGCTATGGGAAATTTACAGCCTGCTGGTCCCGGGGAGCCTGGACCTAGTACCAGCCAGGTCCAACAAACCCCACCAAAAAGACCCAGGTTACAAGTAGATAGAGAATTACAACCACTTCATATCGAAGTGAAAAAGGTTAGAACTGGTCTATATAGATTTGTGTGCATTAGGCATGCATCATCGCTAATTTGTGCATTTTTCCTTTGATCTTTTTTTGTGATAATTTTCATATCATGCTACTCGCTTGAGATGGAAAATTATTGCTAGAAACTAAGCATGCACGTGGCGTTGCTAACGAAATTGACATGAAATTTACATGAAATTGACGTCATCATAGGTAAAATAGCGATAAAAAGATTATCATTGTTCATCTCAACTCGATTGCCTTTCTCGCTTTGCCATCCTGGCTCAAGCGAGAAAATCAATCTCGTTGAGATGATCACCGATAATCTATAATTATCTAAAAAAATATTTTGGTTAGCATGGTTCGAGAAGGTTTTCAATGATTCAAAAATCTCAAATTGTTAAAAAGAAAAATACCCAAATTATGGTTATGAAAGATAGTTTCAAAGGCAGAGGACATAATTAGGTTGTATTGAGAACATAAGCAACAAAAAAATCTGATGAATTATAAATATCTTGACTTATTTCAACATAATATGAATATGTAATAATCTTTGTAAAATATAATGCTTTGCTATTTTAACCAAATCCATTCTTTTATGAGCATTGTAAATAGTTAATAGACGTTAAGATTGTGAATCATTGTTTTGAATATTAAGAATATTTACCAAAAAGCATTACATACATATTTAAGTTATGATTCATATTAAAACAATAAGTTTCAGTTAGCATTTCGGATAGATAAGGTTTTGGTTTTATTTCTAGTAATTGGTAAATTGAAAAATGATATGTCATCCTATTCAAAATTTTATATTACATGTACATGTATAAGTTTTGATTTATAGATAAAAAATAAGAATTTTGTAATAAAATCATAATCAAAATGTCATGCAGTAAATGTGATAAAATGAGAGTAAATAGTGCAGCAGCTGACAGCTGTTATTATCTATGTTATAAATTATGCAATTAACTGTTTGATGAAGGCTATAAATGGGATATGTCCTCTTTTACCTATATATACTCAGACTGTTCTTGGATGAATGTTTTAAATTTATCATTCTCTCTGGGTATACACCTTATCGCCATTTGTCCGCCATTACTGCATATCATACTCAGGTTCCGGTAAAATTTTGACGTCATAAAACAAAATATCTGACGCCACAATGGAAAAGTGATTGTTGTATGCGTCAAAAGTTCAAGAGCCCGTGTCAGACGGGATTAGCCATAATGTGTATTCTATCTCTCTCCAATGAAAATTTTTATTGCAAGTAATTCATAAAATAATATTGTTTAGGTGTTAATAATATTTGCAACTCATCTGAATTCTTGTTACCCTATGTTATGGATTTGCTTGAAACTTTGTAGAGTTTCCATCTGGCAGGTCTAGGAAATACTCAAATTTACTTGATCATTTCTGATGATTTTTTTAAAAGTATAATCAATAGTTCAATTTAAATCTTCATATTATATATAATTACGAATGACATGGAATTAAATAAATCTGGTATGTCCTTTTTTTAGTTTGAAATAATTGCATTTAACTAAAATTTCTTCAATATTTCTAATACATGTATGTCTTATGTTAATAAATATTTTAATTGCCAATATATCTTTTTTTTAATAAAAAGTTTTAATTTTATTATTTAACTTTTTTTTTTTTTTCATAATGATTCTAACCCTAAAATCTACAATTTTCATATAAAAAAGTGATAAAATGTTGTAATTCTATCAAGTTCACTAATTGTTTTTAACAGTTAAATACTTGTAAAAACACCTATTGTTATTATATAAACATCTATTGATATATTTTTGTTGGCATTCAAGGAGGGCAGAATCAATTGGCGCCAATTGCAGTTTTGAAAAGGTATTAATTGGGCCACTCTCTTTTATTTTGATAGTATTAATTGCGCCAATAAATGAAACGAAATTGTGCCACATTTACCTGTTAATATTTTTTACCTATATCATACCTGTACATGTATTACCTATATCAAGACAATACAAGACAAGACAAATACTCTCACCACCGTGACTTGTTACATGTACATATGAAATACATGTATACAGCTTTTTAAAACACAAGTTAACAACAAGGGCCACTCTATAAAGAGTTTTGAGAGACTATAAAACATTTTTTCTTAAAATTATAATACAAATACAAGTCAACTATCATGAGTATAAAATACATTTTCGCTTTATTAAAATTTCATAGCATATTTTGGCAGTATAAAATACCATATTTTCATTTGTAAAAAGAAAGATATTTTTTTCATTATCAGTGTCCAGAAATTAGAACGTCAAATTTTGATAACTTCGTGCAAAATAAAAGCAACCGATATGTTGTCAGGGCGACCTTCAAAAATAATAAATTCAGAGCTCTTCAAAATTGAAGAACATTTAGAAAAGAAAGATTTAAAATATGTGCGTCAGTCAATGTATATAGAGAGAAGAAAACTGCATCCGGCTCAACCCTAAAAATCAAGCAGAATTTCACAGAATATTGGATGATATTGGTGTTGTTACAAACAAAGATGATGACTTTGTATTGTGTAACGATCCAGAAAGCGGGATAATTTTATTAGGATGCGAGGCTAATTTAAAATTTCTATGTACAATGTAAGAGGATTTTTTGCTGATGGTACCTAGTCAATCCTTTAGTTGTTATATATGAATAAAGATAAATAGAATTGGCGCAATTATATGATTATTTTATTGGCGCAAATTATACCTATGGTTTTGAAAATTAGGTGGCGCAAAAGAAATATTGGCGCAAATAAGTTGTGGCGCAAATGAGTTACTTTTTGGCGCAAAAATAGGTAACATTTAAAATGTTGGCATTCAAGGAAGATACCAAAAACTCATACCTTATAGTTAACTATAAAAGGTATGTAAAATATGAAACAATTCAATTAAGAAAACTAACTGGCTAATTTAGAACAAAACAAATATGAGTGACAGACGTGAACTAATAACAATTACTGTGCCAATTTCAATAAAAGGAATGCTATATGAAAAGTAAATATAGAATGACTATGCAAGGGCTAAGCAGCTAACTATAGTCAAAGTTGTTAAAACCACTAGAAGGCAATTACATATATCCATTAATTTTATAGGAACAGACCTTATACAACCCACAAGTGGAGGCAATCTCTCCGACACCTGACGAGAGTAGTAGTCGTACTACAAAAGATGAACTGCTACAAGCAATTAGTAAAACTGATAGAGAGATTAGTAAACATGAACAACAAATACAAAAGTTACAGAAAAAACATGTAAGTTTGAGGGAGAGAAAAAGTGCATGATTTATGTTTCATTGAAAAAATTATAAAAAAAAACCAAGTAAATTTGATGGAAGCTGAAGATTTTTTATTGCAATTGGAAAAAATGACAGAAAAACAGGTTAATGGATGGAGGGGAAAAAAAGGTTCAAGATGATGCATCTTAAGATGAATAACATGAAACTGGTAAATTAACAAAATCAAAAGAGAAAGTAACTCAAAGATTTATATCCTATCTCCCAATGTAGAAAAGATGGACATCAAAAACAGGTTCTAAGTTTATGTGCTGCTGCCAAAAATAATAAAAATAACAGGCAAATTGACAAAGAAAAGAAAAACCTTTCATGGTGTATTTTCTATTAACCACATTGTAACAAATTTTGACAACCATAAGAGTTGATTTTCTTTGGTTATGATAAACCACAAATTTATTTGATCAACAAACACTAATTTACTTTAGTATAAAGTAATAACTCAAAAATACTGAACTCAGAGGAAAATTCAAAATGGCAAGTCCCTAAACAAATGGCAAAATCAAAAGCTCAAACACATCAAACAAATGAATAGCAACTGTCATATTCCTGACTTGATAAAGGCATTTTATTGGAGAAAAATGGTGGATTAAACCTGGATTTATAGCTAGCTAAATCTGTCGCTTGTATTTTTGCATACTTTGTTAAAACTGCAAAATCAAGTACTGTTATCCACAAAAGTACAATTTGTCCACAGTTGTTATAATTAGTATTCCTTTTAAAATGAATTGAAATCACAATACAAGATATAAATCTGAATTGTACGGTTATTTCGTACTTGCAAATTCTATTCTTTGTACAAATGCATGATTGAATAGGGTTTGGATGGCTTAATAAACTGTATATTGAGAATTTTTTACAAGAATTTATTTTTGCCTTTTTTTTTCAATAATGAACAAAAACATGAGATTGATAATTGGTACTTTAATTAGTACTGCATACTTATAATACTATCAAAATTTTAAACACAGTTTTATTTTTACTAAATACATATTCTAATTCATTTTCAATTAAAACAGTATTAAAATTATGAATTTACAATATTTTTGTTTTTCACAGAGACAGCTGGAGCAGGAAACATCCAAGCCTCCAGTGGACAAAACAGAAACACCACAGAATAACACTGAAGAAAAACACCAGAGTTTAGCTCAAATTATTTATGCTGAAAATAGGGTAAGTCAAACAAAATCAAAAGTATAAAAAGTGCCAGTCTGCCTAAGAATCAGGCAGTGGTGAAAACATGACAAACATAAACCAATCCACATTGATTTAAGGTGGTACCCAACACTTTCACTAGAATTAATTTGGCTCGTTTAATTTTCATAAAATTTTGTCAAAGTATTTACTTTGAGACTTTAATTAAAATATAAAAAAAAATTTTTTTTTGAACCAACTGTTTTGTCAGAAAAATTACACTGGTTATATAGCAATTTGACAAACACCAATTTTAATCATTGAGAAGCTTAATATTCCTTTTACAACACAACGTAATTAAAATGTTTAGCTGACTTTACAGAGTTATCTCCCTGTAGTGTTAGGTACCACCTTAAGTTCAAAATGTAATAATTTATGAATATAACATTCGTTTCCTTTTCCTCATCTTGTATTTCAACAGTTAAGGGGAGCTAACTCCTTAATTTGCTATCATTCTAACCAAAAGTAAACTAGTAATTTCTTGATTTCAGAAACGAAGACAACCATTTCCAACTAATTCCATTAGAATAATTGGATGGTTAGATCAGCAGTTTTTTTTCAACCATGTTTTGAAATTCTTCTAAATTGTCTGTTTCTTTCAAAAGCTTACTTTCATGAAAATATGATAATTAACGATTAAAGTATACTATAAGTGTAACAATCCAGAGATTAGTAAAGTGGTTAAAATTCTCTCTTTCAAATAATGAAAATGAAAAAAAATACCCAAAAGAACTTAAAGTGGCATGACAAGTCTTAATGATCAAAGAAGTTATTGCACAATAACCAATATGATCCATGCATATATATGAAATACCTTCTTTCACATATAATTATAGTGGTGTGCATTTAAGAAGAACAAAAGTTAAATTTGAAGAAGAGAATAACTAGTGTATTGAAATCAAAGTCGTTAAGATAAAAATGTTATAAGAGACTAAAATTCTTTGACTAGCATGCAGTTTTTGGAGTAAAAGCAGACAATTGTTTGCCTGTTTGGGATGAAAATTTCAGAGACTGAATTTTCGGCTCTCCTTTGACACCATTTGCGAGTATGGTCTTCAGGAAATGATGATAGTCCCTCGGAAGGGGACGATAAATGGCTGACCCGTGTTAAGAGAGAGCCATATCTCTTGCACATTAAAGACACCCTTGTAGATTTCCAAGAAGAGCAGGCTAATGCCGCTACAAGGCAGCACTGGCACCCGCAAAGTGGTAAGGGATTATTATAAGTTGCAAAACTTGTTTCCCAATCCACTATAAATAAAAATGTTTAAACTAAAATTGTTTGCATTAATAAAAACATTGCAATAATTTCTGAATTTAAAGTATGCATGTAGTATTTGCTGTTGTTGGAATAAGCAGACATTAATTAGTCAGTCAGTAAATGTGAATAAATTTGTTTTATTTATAGAAAAAGGCAGAGGAAGCACACAACATGTTAGCAACTCTCGGTCCTAAAATAGAACTGGTAAGTACAAAAAGTATAAATAGCAAAGTAAAGTGAAAATAGAGTAAAAAAAAATTCTCTTAGTTCTTTGATGTTCAACAGAACAAAAATTATGTACAAGTACATGACAAGCAGCTGTCAACAAACTCATCATGAATACCAGAATTAAAACGTGTACATCAGACACACGTTTCATCTTCAAAAGACACATCAGTGATATGTGTACCTGAATAAAAAAAGTTTAAAAGGTCATACACAAATGTTAAGTACAGAAAGCCATTGAGACCCCAAGTCATCTTTTGTTTCTCTGATGAATACAAAACAGTCATCTCTTTTAAATTGAAGAAGGATTTTGATTACCTGTTATGTAGACATGGACTTGTGTATATTAAAATGAATTGAATATTTTCGAATTGCATTGTTTTATATTTCAGCCCCTTTACAACCAGCCATCAGATACACAGGTCTATAAAGATAATATTGCAAAGTAAGTTTACATGTTTTTCAACACATACTATTTATCTAGGTCATACAGTTGCAACTTGGGAGCTATTTTGATGTCTTTTGCATTTTATCCTAGCCATGATCAGAAATGAATGTTAAATACAGATTGCACATTAGGTTAAATGATTGGTCAAGAGTACAACACAAAAATAACATCTATTATCCACTTCATTGATCTTTTATTATAATCATCAGTTACTAAATGCCCAATTTATTATGCCCCATTTATAGTCGTTATGTTTTCTGGTCTGTGGACTGTTCCTCTGTCCTTTCGTCTGTCCGTCCATCTGCCCTGCTTCAGGTTAAAGTTTTGGTCAAGGCAGTTGTTGATTAAGTTGAAGTCCAATCAACTTGAAACTTAGTACACATGTTCCCTATTATATGATCTTTCTAATTTTAATGCCAAATTTAAAAGAGTTTTGACCCGAATTTCACGGCCCACCAAACATAGAAAATGATAGTGCAAGTAGGGTATCCATGTACTAAGGACACATTCTTGTTTTAAAATCAATTAATTACATTCTCATGGCCTGTGTAATCTAACATGTTATATCAAATCCTGGAACTAACACAGAGGGTACACAACACAATGAATAATTCTTTTTGTGCCTTACAATTACTTAATATTTATTTACTTAAAATTTCTGCTTCAATATCTAGTTTGATTATATTTACTTTCAGTCATCAAGTCTTCAAGAAGAGATTGGTATTACATCTTAAGAAAAGAAACCAGGCCAGACGTATCAGGGTAAATAATTCAGGGTGGTGATTGCTGAATCACTATTATATAATTTAAAGTCTATCATTTAAAATAGAAATCAAGACCTTTTTTTTTAAATTAGAATTTCTTCATTGAAGCGTGAAATTAATATTTCTCCAAAGAAAAGGGAAAAGCAGTAGCGTGTAACTGATTTATAATCTTACGAATTTTTTTTCTCAGAAATGTGATATGAAATATTTTTATATTATAAATAAAATGATGCACTTCTTTCAGGAGAGATATTTAACAGAAAGATATGATCAGCTGATGCAGGTCTGGATAAAGAAGATAGAAAGAATAGAAAACCATGCAAAAAGGAGGTCAGTTTGTATGAAAATTAAATGTAATATTTGTCACTGGACACCAAGCATCAATCCTTAATCAAGGGTTCCAGTTTAATTTGTTAAATTTCATTCCTGATTAAGCAGGAAATGTATGTACTTAAGATGCATTATGGGCTTTATTCTGTTCACCAGTCCTGTGTCTGTGCAAGGCAATAATTGTACATTTAACATTAAAGATTCTTTCTATATATTTTCATTATACATGTGTTTGTAGACAAGTGTCACTCACACTTGCAAATGTTGTTTTCTAATATTCATATTGCGCTGGTAAAAGTACACAAATCAAACATTTTAACACGAATAAAATCAGATGTGGTATTAGACAACAAACCTACAACACAAGAGGGCCTCCAAATGTTTCATATATTTATAAGTATCGAAAAAGCACTGAATTTTGATGGAAATGTCAATTATCATGAAAGTTTTCTGTCATATTTTAATATAAGGAAGTATTGTTTTACAAATTACACTATGAACAGTTTTTTTATATTTTATATAATACAGAGCCAAGGATGCCAGAATGAGAGAATTCTTTGAGAAATGTTTCCCTGAAATCAAGAAATCCAGAGAAGACAAAGAGAGAATTTCAAGGTCTGATCGGTTATCATCTAATGTTGTAATGAATAATTTTATACGTTCTGTTGTACTTTTCATGTAGTCTTTTCTTTTCAATATTTAACATCAGTTTATATTCAGTATTTAGTTTAATCCTCTCAATTACAAGCAGTTGTCAATATCAGAAATCCATGTATTGTCTAATTAAAAATTTATGTGGATAATGCTTAGAGAATGATAGATGTAATACTGATGGAATACATTTATTTTTATGCCCCACCTACGATAGTAGAGGGGCATTATGTTTTCTGGTCTGTGCTCTGTCCGTCTGTTTGTCCGTTCAGGTTTTTGGTAGTTTTTGATGAAGTCCAATCAACTTGAAACTTAGTACACTTGTTGCTTATGATATGATCTTTCTAATTTTAAAGCCAAATTAGATTATTACCCAATTTCACGGTCCATGGAACATGGAAAAGGATAGTGCGTACTTTGGACACATTCTTGTTTTATTGTGAGCTTGTGAAAATGACACATATTTAAGGTTGGTTTGTGGGTATGTGAGCTTTGCTCAATATGATAGATATAAGAAGATGTGGTATGAGTGACAACAAGACAACTCACTCATCCAAGTCATAATTTGTAAAAGTAAGTTATTGTAGGAGTTCTTTTATTAATTTTATTAAAATAAATGTCATTGGCACATCACCCCCAATAAACAAAATTTTACCCAAAATACAATGAAAATATTTACTCAAGTATAACAACAGATTTTCAATATTAATACCATTTATATGCCAGTAACAAGTTTTCCAAAATTATACATGTATAATTTCTTCTAATTGAACTATTTGTGACGAATATTGTTTTATTTTATTATTTTCAGTAGGGCTGGCACTAGGAGTGGTAATGTAGCAGGCTATGCCAGAAGTGAAGCTGAATTAGAACAAATCATGGATGGTCTTCATGAACAGGAGGTTGGTATTCATTTTTCCAGTTAAAATTTTACATGTTTACCGTAACCTTTCTACAAATTTTGTTTAATCCATGTTGGGGAGTATTGTCACAATAAGTATATCATTTGAGTGCAATGGAAGAAATCAGTTTTAATTAGAAATTTTTACAGCTTTGATATTGATGGCCCCACAACGAAATCGTCGGTGCCATATAGATTTACCCTTGTCCATAATTCTGTCATTCCGTCATTTCTTAATTCTAAAATTCTGTCATTCTGTCATTCCTCAACAAACCATCATAAAGAGTTTTTTTCTTAACGCCTTCCGATATTGGGCTAGTTTTTGGTATGTGAGTTAACCATGATGAGTTACAGATCAAGTTTAAGTTTCGTTCTGCTCCGCTAATTTTTGCCGTAATTACAGAATTTGGACTTTGATAATTTGTTGGAAATCACAGTTATACAGACTTTTTTTCTAAACGCTTTCAGATATTGGGCTGATTTTTGGTATGTGAGCTAACCATGATGAGTTGCAGATCAAGTTTCGTTCCGCTCCGCTAATTTTTGCCAAAATTAAGGGTTTACAACTTTGAAAATTGTTGAAAATCACAGTTATACAGACTTTTTTTCTATACACCTCCAGATTTTGAGCTGATTTTTGTGAGACTACCATCCTGTTTGTGTCCACATGTATTATTGAAGTTGCAGATTTTTCAACTTTTTGAGACGGGGCCATTCGTGTTGCTTTGACACATCTAGTTTTCTAATGTTTAAATCTAATCTAAGTGCCAGTCTTTGTAAGAATCAGGCAATTTAGAAAAAAAATCAAACCATGGCTGAAAATAAACCTCACTGGCCTAACCATACTATTTTAAAGTTAACCTCGTACTGAGATAGAAATGGTTGGTATTTGTTTCTTTTTTTGCACAGAATGTTATGTTCAAATATTTGAAAGATACCTATTTGAAATATATAGTTCTATATTGTTATCTAAATGATTATGTATATTTTAGGAGGAAGATAGAAAAATGAGAAGTTTAGCAGTAATACCCCCAATGATGTTAGATGCTCGACAACGATCACTACGTTACTACAACAACAATGGACTGGTGGAGGATCCTATGTCCGAATGGAAGGACAGGAAATTGATTAATATATGGACCCCAGAAGAGAAACGTATCTTTAAAGAAAGATATTTACAGCATCCTAAAAACTTCCCTGCAATAGCTTCATACCTAGAAAAAAAGGTACCAGAATATAACAAATTAAAGATGTTTGTATTGCACAATTATAATTAGAAAGGGAAAATAAACTTAATTAATAACATTTGATAATCATGGTATATAAATTACCAATTTGAAGACATAACAAGTCTAAATTCATAAAAGTTTGACTATTGTTACTACACGTTGTCATGGTTGTGATGTGACGTTGTTGATAAAATACGGTAGTTCCGGTAAGTAGGCGGGGCTAATAGGTTACTTGGGGTCATTGACGTATAAAGCTAACGTTTATACGTATAGCTTTATCTGTATAGTAAAATAGCTGATTGCAGTATAAAAATTAGTATGTGCTGCATTCAATAGTAGAGGAGAGTAGCATTATGAATTTCACTCTATCTGTCTGTATTTCTGTCAGTCATGCCATTTTAAATTGAAATTTTAGTGTTATGCTCGTTTGTGATCACATTAATTTAAAACTTTGAACACATGTGTGTATGAATTTAATTGTTTAATACAGGTGCCAAATTAAGGTCTTGCATTAAAAACACATATCATTTGTATGCACTTCAGCCTTTCTTGAAAATCACATTAATCAATTTCGATTTATTTTTATTTTTGAACAATAGCAATATAAATACATGTAATAATGTTTGAATTTATAGTTTAAAAAAATCATAAATATAAGTTTACCATTTTGTAAATGTTTTTGATGTTATTCAATTCTTTTGTATTTTCAGAGTGTATCTAACTGCATTGAATTCTATTACCAAACTAAAAAGGATGAAAATTACAAAACTCTGATAAGGAAACAAACTGCAATCAAAAGGAAAAAAGCATTTTCTAAACCCAACAGTTCAGCCATGAGACAAGAGGAACAACAGATAAAGGAAGAAAAAATTGATGAAACTGGACAACAGGAAGAAGGTGGTCCTGCTTCATCAACAGAGGTTCCCATGGAGATGCCGGGAGATGTTTTGAAGGAAGAAAAGACAGAGGATACATCTGATGATAATGAGGCTGTACCAGTACAGGCTGGGGAAGGAGATGGTAAGATATCTATTTATGTAAAAGCCGGTTTCTTGAGGCTTTTAGTAAATAAAAACTAAACTTCTGAATAGGGTTCTGTAACTTTTATTTCAGACTAACGAAGTTCAATACTTTATGGTAATGTAAATAAAGCCCTGTAAAATATAAATGTACTTATAAATTACAGAAGGATAAATCTGTTTACTAAGTAAAAATAATTAAAACTAATGTTCGTAATTCATTATCATGCAAACTTATTTAGCTGCATACATATGTATCTGATCACAAAAATATATAATGTGGATACCATAGCAATTACTTGTCTCAATTACAGTTATACCAATTCCACTTTAAGTTATTGTATTACATGTTCTCATATGCTGTCTCATACCAAAGTCTATTGAATAATACTTGTGTTGATAATCTAAACTACACAAAATGTAAGCTGCATGCTTGTTAAATCAAAAAGCAACTAATCACAAAAAATAACAATAAAAGCAAAGCAAATATTAAAAGCTAAAGCTAAGCAAAACAAGAATACAAATACACTTAGCTTACCTCACATATCGTGCAAGTGGCACATTTCCATATAAACCATATTACTCACTACATCTTTAATACAGTAAGGTTTAAATATACCTGTATAACAAAAATGATTATTATAAATCTTTGTTAAGCAACGTTTATTGTTTATAGTAAAATCAATATTAACCTAGATATCTATTTTTAGTTCTTATATCGATTTACTTTAATTCGATTAACCTTTAAACATTACCACATTCTTTCAGTCCACTCGACACTCGCATTCATTCAATTTATATGTAAGCTTGATCTTCAAATCATTATACCAGATTTAATAGGTTATTGAAGTATTATTTTATATGATCGTAAAATTCAACTCTTCTTATGTTTTAATATATATTTACGTTCTCTTTTGTTATGAAATTTAGCTCTCGTTCTCGACATTCAACCTCAACATGCATACATGTAAAATATGAACTATAGAATATAAAAATATACAAAATACATAAAATAACAGGCTATCACATTTATATGAACTCTGTCCACTGTAAATAAGAAAATAAAAAGATGCGGTATGATTAAGAAATAATTCATGGGGGCTTGAATATATCGTGATTTTACCACTGGTTAACTTTTTATGACAAATATTTTATCGGCATAAAGGGACAACACATGGTAAAATCACGATATATTCAAGCCCCCATGAACTATTTCAGTTCTAATAGGACAAATACGGCAATTGTTTTGGATCGAAGTGCTCTAGGCGAAGGTATTATTTGCCGTTCCCATAAATAAACGCACTATTAAATTGGCATAAAAGAACAGTGCATACTGAATAAGTGACATGCTTAAACTATTTACAATAAACTATTCAGATAGGTTTGGCTGAATCTAAAATAATTATAAACTGTGAAGAAGTATTGTTTAAAAGTTTATTTTAATCAAAGCATAACAATGTACATTGTACATATTATTTTTTTTTCAATAGTCAGGATTCTACATGTACACACCCCATTACACTACCACCTGACAATGGTATCAAGGGGTAAATACAGAAGAAAAAAATAGCAATATACAAAATGAATCTCTGACTAATTAATTTTTAACAATAAGAATATTTTAGGTTACATATAAATTGCATTTGATTTATCTCTCCTCCTCTCTCTCTCTCTCTGACTTACTCGCATACAACACTAATACTTTCACTCATCTGTACATATGGGTCATAGAAACAAATCTATTTTTAGAACAGTTTATTTTTGATCCCAGGTAAAGGAAAGTCGTAACGCAAATAAACTTAAACTAAAACAAAATGTGTTTATCATCTTTATTTAAAATCAATTACAAACGAAAGTGAACCAACGCCTGGTGAGTCTGTAGTACGGTAGAGTCCATAAAGTGGATACCCGAGGGTATGCAGGGTCGTTATGATAAAAACATAAAATGTAGAGAGTCTTATAACAACAACACTTTAGGGACTGCTGCAGAAAATTTATTGATCGACATTGTTTCGGTGCCTAGGGCACCGTCATCAGGATAAAAACAATACATAAAATCATGTTGAAGTAAAAAATCGGGTTGTTAAAATTTAAACGTCACAATGTTACAATGGTAAGTAACGTTATTAATACAGATAGCAACGTACTGAAAGTGAAAGTGAAGGTTCATTGGAAGTATGTAAATAAATTATAAAAAGAAATCAAAAATAAAATGTTTTTGTTGTGAAAATGTTTGTTAAAATTATTCTGCCAACATGTGTTTGTCCTCTTGCATCGTGGAAAGAATAATACAATAAGTTGTCATACTGTGTATATACTTTATAGGTTGTGTGGTCTGAATGTTCTGTTAACTTTCTTCCCCAAAATAGACGACATTTTATTTTTGATTTCTTTTTATAATTTATTTACATACTTCCAATGAACCTTCACTTTCACTTTCAGTACGTTGCTATCTGTATTAATAACGTTACTTACCATTGTAACATTGTGACGTTTAAATTTTAACAACCCGATTTTTTACTTCAACATGATTTTATGTATTGTTTTTATCCTGATGACGGTGCCCTAGGCACCGAAACATGTCGATCAATAAATTTTCTGCAGCAGTCCCTAAAGTGTTGTTGTTATAAGACTCTCTACATCTTTATTTAAAGAAACAAAATAAAATAACACATATTAGACACTAGACATATAATTTTTATTAAAACAAATCAATATTCAGTATGTTGTATGTGGATTGCAGACGTTCATCTTTCTTCAGGGATTTCCTTTACTGATCTGTTCTATCGATGTTATTTGACTCTGTCATTTGGCATTTTGGATATAAGCATACTCCGCTTAATTGCATAATTTTGTCTGACCAATAGGCTATGCAAATAACCGGCATCTAATGAATTTCATAATAATCTGAGAACTGAATTTTGTAATTGTATTTCTATGTATCATGATTCATATGCTGTCAGTTTTAAAAAATGCACGGAATAAACTTTTAATATAGACCTAGATTACGATCTTGTTTACAATCATTGTTAATATTGTTTCTGTTTTAGACAGGCAAATATACAGGGAGAAATCAATCTTGTAGCTGCATATTTAGAGATTTGAAATTAAAATTAAATGATATGATTCTTACATGCATATTTTATAGTTTTTAAGAAAATCAATGTAGGTCCCATTATACCATGTTGCAAATCAGACTTTAAATTAAAAAAAAAAAATGATGAAGAACAAACAAAACATGAATCTTATTAACAAAATTTATACATTTTGAACAGGTGGTCCACATCAGTGTGTTGTGTGTAAGATGCAGTTAGAGAACTATAGCTACAGTAGGGCCCTGACCAAAGGTAACTGTGAACTGTATGGTATGAGTGAGAGTGATCTGAAACCTGACATGAGGGTCTGTAGTAGCTGTCGATGTAAATCTGTAAGAAGAAGATATACACCGTAAGTTTTACTTATTTATGTAATATATATTGAATAGGGAAGATGATGTGGGAGCCTTGTTAAAATCAATATATTTATGTGGGGGAATCGACAGGACATCATTTATTCTGATAAAATTATGGTTAACCTACTTGTTTTGTGGATCTTTGGAATTTTTTCATTCAATAATGATTTTGAGCAAATTAAGCATTCAATTAAGTACATACACAATATAAAAAAGAAGATGTGGTATGATTGCCAATGAGACAACTATCCACAAAAGACCAAAATGACACAGACATTAACAACTATAGGTCACCGCACGGCCTTTTACAATGAGCAAAGCCCATACCGCATAGTCAGCTATAAAAGGCCTAGATAAGACAATATAAAACAATTCAAACAAGAAAACTAACGGCCTTATTTATGTAAAAAAAAATTGAACGAAAAACAAATATGTAACACATAAACAACAACCACTGAATTACAGGCTCCTGACTTCAGACAGGCACATACATAAATAATGTGGCGGGGTTAAACATGTTAGCGGGATCCCAACCCTTCCTTAGCCTGGGACAGTGGTATAACAGTACAACATAAGAACGAACTATGAAAATCAGTTGAAAAAGGCTTGACTCATCAGATGGACAAAAATACAAGTGGACATGGCCCGGTACTTATACATCCCGACACAAAAAGACACAATGAACAGATCTGAGAGTACTCGCAGTTATCTGACAGCTAGTTCAAAGCCACTAACAACTAATAAAAAAATCATGCATCTAAGACTAAACTATCAACCCGTACACATCGAACATCCAATGATGCAACAACTCTTTTTGACAATCAGCACCAAAAGTAATAAGTGAAAAGCCTTAGCTAGACAGTTTACTAGAAGGCATCCTATATTGACCATCTGCCTCCGGGAATATATATATAAACAAAGCAGTAAACAACTACTAAATTTTAAGGGATAAACATTTAAAAAAGAATATATTTTCCTATGCAGATGCCCAATTCCAACTTGCAAGACACCAAAACGGAAAGTGAAAAGATTACGTCCGTTTCCATCCAAGTGGCTGGAAATGCCACCAGAAATCAGAGATCCAATAGTTGCAGAATTACGTAAGTGATTTTATCATCATTCACATGGTTTAAAAAAAAAAGGAAATCAAAAGTCCTAATTTATTTATTTATTTAGATTCAAGACAAAATTACTTTATTTAAATTTTTAAAAATGACATTTAAATTAAAAAAAATAACGATTTAAATTTTGAATAATGAATTTATTTAGATTTAAAAAAAATCTCTTTATTTGAATTTTTGAAAATTACTGTATTTGAATTAAGACAAATGGCTGTCAATGCCTAAAATTGTTGAATTGAACATAGAAAGCAAATGGAGACATGAGTTTAATGGTTTGATACTGAAAATTTGGAAACAGTTCATGATAAGTGTGGCTATATTACAATTCATAGTAAAGGGCCTGTGTATTTATTTTTAGAATTAACAGAGGAAGTGAACAAGTGTTGTTCAGCATGTTTTAATAGAATAAGTAGAAAATTGAACCCCCAGATTACAGAACCAACAGAGCCTGCAGCACCTGAGAGTACAGAAGGTAAAAACTCTTATCATGTAGACTGTCAAAAACAGTCACGAAAAATAGTCTATTGATTTTCATGCCAATTTGGTTATTTCTGGAAGCATGTGCCACCTGTGCATAGATGCATGGTAGTATAGTGTATCGATCTATTGAAATGGAGAAAAAAAAAATGGATAATTATTTTTTTTCCACCATCAATATGTGTTTGTCATATTGATCCACATACTTAAAACCATGAATTAAGTGACATAGCACATATAACACGCTATTATTTGAACTTGGAATTATTTTTAATCATGGAATTTACCTAATTTCCTGAGCATGAAATTTTTAATAAATTCCATGTTTATTCTGTACCTTAATGTTCTGTGCTGCGCACAACACTTCCTATTACAAAGAAGATAGCACATTTTCAATAGAATGTACTGTGCCGCGCACAACACTCTCTATACAAAACACATTGTATGGAAAGTGTTACGAACTGCTAAAAACCAAATAAATATGGAATTTATTAAAAATTTGAAGCACAAGAAATTATGCAAATTCCATAATTAAAAATAATTCCAAGTTCAAATATTAGCCTGCTATATGTTTAAACAAGTGTTTCTGTGTTTCATGCAAAACTCCAAAAGGTACTCTGTCACTTCATATCTCTTAAAACTTTAAGTATAAGTTTTTTTGTCTTTATGTTATTTAGTTTAAACTTAAAGTTCATGTTGAATGTAGTGTAAGATTTTATTAGGTTATAATTATTTGCTTGTTGAATGTCTGCTAAACCAGGCATTATTGTTTTAGGTGACGCTGCTGAATCATCAAGATGGACAGAAGAAGATATGGAAAAAGCAAAAAAAGGTACAGAAATAGGAAATAATATTTTGATATGATAAGTTTTTGGTTGGTAATGAAATTTGTTGATAGATATAGGAAGATGTGGTGTGAGTGCCAATGAGACAACTCTCCATCCAAATAACAATTTTAAAAAAGTAAACCATTATAGGTCAATGTACGGCCTTCAACACGGAGCCTTGGCTCACACGGAACAACAAGCTATAAAGATGTATGAATTGTTTTTCAGGCTTGGTAGCTTGGTGACAATTCTACTTTGGCAGTACCATATTGAGAGACATAGTCAATATCTTTTTCTGAATAAAATAAATGAGATTTCAAAATAATTTAAGTGCATACAAAAAGTCTTAACAATAATAAATTTTGATTTTGATGGTATTATTTGACAACATCTTTTGTCAAAGAATATTTCACTAAAAAGAAAAGATGTCTGCTGTTTGTGTAGACCTATTTACACTTTTAAATTTGTCCTTTATAACTTAGTCAAACAAGTTCATTAATTTTTATGCCCCACCTACGATAGTAGAGGGGCATTATGTTTTCTGGTCTGTGCGTCCGTTCGTTCGTCCGTTCGTTTGTCCGTCTGTCCCGCTTCAGGTTAAAGTTTTTGGTCAAGGTAGTTTTTGATGAAGTTGAAGTCCAATCGACTTCAAACTTAGTAAACATGTTCCCTATGATATGATCTTTTTAATTTTAATGCCAAATTAGAGGGTTTACCCCAATTTCACGGTCCACTGAACATAGAAAATGATAGTGCGAGTTGGGCATTCGTGTACTGGGGACACATTCTTGTTTGTTGTCATATGTGATTGTTGCATGACGCAAGAAGGTTATTCTAATTTTGATCATTTGGAGCCAATTTAGCTAAATAGCCAGAAAGTATAAATACTTCTAAAGGCCAAGAAATACATTACTTTTCTGTTTATGTTGAAAATATCAATAAACATAGGTATTAATTTATTGTATACTATTTTTTTTTTAAAATCGGAATCTAAACAACGTGTAGTACATTAACAACATGGAAAGCAATAAAATTATCATTTTCTATAGAATATATTTTACTACCTTGTAGGACTAAGAGAACATGGACGTGATTGGGCTGCCATAGCTATCGTAGTTGGCACAAAGTCAGAGGCACAATGTAAAAACTTTTATTTCAACTACAAGAAAAAGTTCAACCTTGAAGCAATTCTACAAGAGAGGACTAAGGTATTGTCATTGATATTTTGGGCAAGTTGCTCAATTGTTGATATTTTCTGTGTGAACTGTTACATGTGTTATTGGTCTTTTAATTTTTCCTTTTGGTTCTGCTCCCCTAGCAGAAAGACTTATAAATTGCCAAAATTGCCAGACGACTTATTCCTATATATAGATTACTGTTTTTGGACAACATAAATCTATGAAAAACTATTCTGTAGTAGTATATGACAGGGTTTCCCAAATAAAAAGAATGTAATCAGCGACTAAAATGTTTTCCATAGCTTTCAAAAAATAGAAAATTGATTCAAGCTATTATGTGAATTAAGAAGGCCATAAAGTTTAATGTAAAACATAGAAATGTTGCTGATGGCAGATCTTTGATAGGTTTTGTTATTATTTTTTTTTGGCAACAATTTAGAAATATAGTATAGACATCTAGTTATATCTGTATTGTTGGATTGTTGTCTAATTATATACCCCACACCTCCTTTTATTCATACGAAAAATCCATTGAATTGCAAAATACCCACAAAGATATTTATAAATGAAGTCTAAACAAGTGCTTAGGCAAAGTAACCAAAATTGAATTGTTTATTTTACAGGAAGAAGATAATAGAACAGTTTCCATCTGTGAGAGTATAGCATCCACAGTTACTGCCCCTGATATAGATGATGAACCACCGTCCAGTATGGATGAGGATGATGATGCTGATTCTGATACAACAAGTGCACCTAGTCCCTCCTCACTCAGGATTGAAGATGGTGGGTATAATCACTAAGCAGTATCTGCTTTGGGTATTTGCAATTATAAAAGATTGATTTTGTGAGACCCTCGTCTGTAGTCAAGGTTATGAATATGCACCATGTTGTTGTTAAAAAAAATGATTAAGTACATGTAAACTGATGTGATAAACTGCTGTAAATGCCTCTTGGTTAAGGTTGAAAAATTGGTCACTGCTTATGTATGTTGGACTAGTCTGAAAACAAATAACATGTCTTGCATTAATTCTTTGATTGATTTTGAGTTGTTTATGCAGACTTACATATTTTTTTAGTGCAATACATCTAACAAATTTAAACTAGCATTTCATTTACATTTATTTTTGTTTTAAGCCATGAGTATCATTTTGTCTATAAATATTGTAGATTTTTTGCAACAACTGTTTGATGAGCATATATTTGCAACTTGCAAGACTTGAATTTTTTATCTTTATTCAATCCATCAGCCTAGCAAAAACGATGAAATTGTGAATGTGTATATAATCAACCTAATTGTAAACATTCCATAATATCAATACAATATAAAATTGTTAAATATTGATTCGAGAGAATCAATCCATTTGAAAACATAATGACCATGATTCTTCAATGATAACATCAGCCTGTACAAAGAACTACTGAGTTTACTGCTATTGTTTAAAACTTTACACCAATACGAAATCATTCTACATTTAACTCGAATTTGCAGAGGAAATCTTCCCAATTCTCCATACACCATAAAATTGGGTGTAGTATTTCGAACTTTTAAAATTCTTTTGCAAAATTTCAAGAGTTGTGGTATAATTGCCAATGAGACAACAGAACATATTAACTAGTTTCCCGTTAATACTTATGGTGTTGATATCATATTTATTTATTATGTAATAAAATAATGTAAAGCATGTTCCTTTTGGAGTTTCTACTCAAGATTATTTTATAGCCATTTATTTCTTCAGATCCCAAACCTGAAGAGAAAATGGACACAACAGAAACACCGTTGGAGCATCAAGAAACACAACCATTTGGTTTACCACAGAACAACTTGACAGCCAACAAACCTCTCAGTGCATCCCAGGGAAGTCTACGCAGTGTTGACAATGACAGCAGCGCCACCTTGAGTGCAGATGAAGCACCACAGTCTAGTGAGGCTCGTGATACATTCAGCCCACGTGTGTCAGGGATACCAGCTGGTCGGGCTAACATGCATCCAGTACAGGGACCCACAGTTACGAGCAGTATGACATCTGGACCAGCTTCAACTAGTCCAATTGTGTCAAGTTCTCCGTTCCCACAGACTCCCCAAGGTTATCCTGTACCTGGACCTACAATGGAGGCTAGTGCTACCAGTAGTCGAAGTGGTACACCTGGATCTATTGGACAAGGGAGACCAGGGTCTGTACATGCCTTGCAGAGCCCAGGGAGTCAGATGAGGCCTGGGTCTGCTCAGTCTGTTCACAGTCCTGCCCAACCACATGGTAGAAGTCCAGGTGTGGCTGAAGCTGAGAGAATGTCAAGACCTCCTAGTCAGGAAATCCCTGTTATAAAAGAATCTCCTTCACCTATTGGAAGTCAAGTCAAACCACAGGAGTTTGGTCAACCCAAAGGTATGCAGCATCTGTATGATCTACTGAACAAAGCCAGTCGAGAGCAGAGCTCACCACATAGACCAGCCAGTGCACAGTCAGATTCAGGACTTATGCCCTATGGTATGATTAGTGGCCGTCGAAGTCTGTCACCTAATGTGCATGCTCAAAACATGGCACAGCAACAAAATATGATAAACGGAGGGAAGATGGGTAAACCTGCATGTGTACGAGACCTCATTCATTCAGCCATTGAAAGAAATCTTGGCCAGGCAAATGATCCTAAGCCTGAACAAAGACCACAAATGCAAGAAAGACTGGTGGATAAACGTAAGTTTTTATTTTTGTTAATGCAAATTGTGTAAAATCAAGATAATAGCTTTACCTTTATACAGGCATCTATCCCATATTTCTACATATTTTTCTGGTATCCCTTAGAACATGTAACATGTGTAAATTGAAAAAGTTGTCCAAGTAAATACATATTTGCTAAGGAGAAAAGATAAGAATAACAATTTCAATTCAAAATGGTTTATTTATTTATTGGCAACTTTTGTTTGTACATACTATATTCATTTGAGTGTATGGTTAAACTTTAATTTTCACAATATTATATTTTATTTCTGTAAATTCCTAAATTAGTTTTTATTCTCTAACTTCAGTTTGCCTCAACCAAATGATATGAAACTTATGCACAATGCTTATTGCCACAACACATAGATCAAGTCCGAAATTGGGTTTGTGACATTTGTACCCTCAAAAGTTATTTCCCTTGGACAAATTCTTCATTTACATAAAAATAAGATTGGAAATGGGGAAAATATCAGAGAGACAACAACGTACCCAACCAAAGAGCAGCTAACATGCACACATACATGAACAAACTTTTAGAATAATAGCAGCATGTGTTGCTAAACTTTTTTAACGTGGTATACATTAAATGTTTTTCTATTTCCAGGACCAGCATCAACTGAGCCAGCATATCACAGAGGTCAACAGTCAATGCATAGTCCTCTTGGTGCTTATCACCAGGATCTTCATAAAGACAAACAAGACATGTCTCTATACCAGCCTCGTCACACAGCCTCTCCATATGCTAATATTCCTCAACAAAGAGCACCAGAGAGGGATCCAGCTGACAGACGTGATATGCCACAGGATTTGTCACACAAAGGATATAGGGGTGACCCACGTGACTTTACACGTCCACAACAGCAGCCTGTTATTGATTACAGACGACCTGAACCAGAGGTTGTTCAGAGAGTTCAGCAACAAGGAGCACCTCCGCCAGCCCATCAAGCTCACCAACGTCCAGTATCTTATCGAGAACAACAGCGAGATCAGTTGGTACGCCCTCCATCTGAAGGTCTAGGACATAAATCTCCATCGGCATATCAATCAGAACGACATTCTCCAGCAGTTTCTAGGCGAATGTCACCAGGGTCATCACCATATCCACAAATGCCCAACACTCCAGAAATGCTACGCAGAGCACAACAACAGCAAAGTATAGGTCATCCACCTCCGTTGGTTGGTAAAGGTCCGGCCATGCAGATGACCAAATCTCCCCCAGTAAGTGGACATCCACAGCAGATGATGACACAGGGCCATGGATCTATAACACAAGGAACACCTTTAAGACCTATAGGTCATGGACAGCAACACCCTCCAAATCTACCACCTAGAGAAATGATGGCGCAATCACAAGTTAGAATGGCAGGTGGTTCTATTACAAGTGGTACCCCAGTGAACCGTGAGGGAGGAGGAAATAGGATGCCAGAACCTGGTGTTCGTGTATCACAATCAGGAGGGATTATCTTTGATCCCCGTGGATATGATCCCAGACATATGGAACAGATGAGGGTTTACCCTGGAGGTTATCCATATCAGGCATTAGATCCAGCAAGCAGTAGCTCAAGACAAATAATGATGAATGATTTTCAAACAGCACGTCAGATGCAGCGTCTACCAGAGGAAAGAGAACAACAGATATCACCACGAGCTAAGGAGCCCATGCCAACTCAAACTAAACCTTACCCTGGTCAAATGTTACATCAATTCCAGGCAGCCCAAGGCATGATGTATCTGCCTCAGGGACAGGTACCAACATCTGATAAAGGTCAACCAAGTCCACATCATATGGGTCGTGGTGGTCCTCCTCAGGAGGAAAAATTATCACCAGCAGGATGGAATTTGAGTAAAGCTCCTGTTGGTAACCCAAATGTAATGAGAAGTATTACTCAAGGTACTGGAAAGCCAAGACCATCAGTCATAGCAGAGAGAAAGCAGGAATCATACCCTGCGGATAGCTCATCGCAACCTAGATCACAACCAGTATCACCAAGACAATACCCTGATGGTCACCCATATCAACAACAGGGCATGCCTAGACCTAGAGATCCAAACATGATGAACCCAGAGTATCGACAGATGATGGAAAACAGAGAACGTTTAGAGCGCATAGAGGCAGAAAAGAGGAGAATAGCAGTGCTAGAGGAAAGGGAGCGGGAAAGACAAGCTAAACTTATGATGGAAGAAAAGATCAGAAAGGAAAACCAGGCCAGACATGAGGCTAAGGAAGAGAGCGCCATGTCTAGTGCTAAACCTGGGAGTCCATGGAGCTCGTCTAATAGGGCGTCGCCTGCTTATAACAAAAATCAAATCAAAGAAGCCACAGATATCTTAAAAGTCTTCAGGCAAGATGCTTCTCCGCCATCAGCATCTGGTCCAATGTCCCGTCATCAAGGTCTGACGGCAGCGAATCTCATTGATGCCATTATTGTTCATCAGATTAATCAAGTAGATGAGAATAGTAACAGTAGTAGAGATACTTCAAGTAGAGCTACTACTGATACGGAACGTAAGAAAGTGGTAACACCACCGAGTATTCCACCCTCCACACACATGGAACAGTCAGGATTACAGAAGTCACCATTGCAAGTTCACGGTAAGAAGAAGTGGATTCAAGAACACCCTCAGTCGATGACATCTACACCTCAACGACAAACCCAACCTAAACCTATCCCATCTTCTGCAGAACCTCAAAAGCATAATACGCCATCTAGTGGTGCTGGTGCTGGTGCTGGTGCTGGTGTGTGGTGGGGCTGCTGGTACTGGACCTTTTGAACCTGTGACCCGACCTATTTCATCAGCCAAAACTCTTGGTGAACACATCAATTCTATTATTCTTATGGATTACAACACAGATCATCCAACTCCACCTAAAGATAGTGTACTCAGTCGGATCAATGGATCTACCAATTTACCAGGTAAGGTTATAAAATATGGGATAACATTTTCATTTTTCACTGACTTCAAAGGTAGAGAGATTGTTTAAACAAAAATAAAAGCATTAAGGTACACAAAACACTAAAACTATCTGGATCAACTTTACCTGAAGGAGTATCACCTTAAATAGTTATGGTACAATAATTTATGAATTTAACTTTACAAACAAAATGTGTCATATCAGTGATGCCAGTACTAATATAAAAAAGAAGTATGGATGATGTCAATGAGACAACTATCACAAAAGACCAAATGACACAGACATTAACAACTATAGGTCACCGTACGGCCTTCAACAATGACAAGCCATTACGCTAGTCAGCTATAAAAGGCCCGATAAGACATGTAAAAATTCAACAAGAAACTAAAGCCTTATGTAAAAAATGAACGAAAACAATATGTAACACATAAACAACGACAACCACTGAATTACAGGCTCCTGACTTGGGACAGGCACATACTAATAATGGGCAGGGTTAAACATGTTTGCTGATCCAACCTCCCCCTAACCTGGGACAGTGGTATAACAGTACAACTTAAGACGAACTATAAAAATCGTTGAAAAGGCTTAAATCATCAGATGACAAAATACAAGTGGAGTGCTAAAGAACTGGCTGTGGACTGATAGTTTATAATAGCAATGGAATGCAGAAAAGTGATAAAAAAAACATACAATTTGAGTGCATGAAACTTCTTTTAGAGTAATTTTCAATACTGTGATTCATTAGTATTCGTTGGATGCCAATTTTCATGGATTTCGTGGGTACAGGTGAACCACGAATTCAAATGCTCAACGAAGATATAATTCCAATAGGCTTTGTATACAGAAATTGGCAAAACCACGAAATCAAATATCCACGAATAGGCAAATTTTAGCAATCCACGAAAATTGATACCCACGAAAATATATGAATCAACAGTAGGCTTGAAAAAAATTTATGAGCTTGTAAATCATAACAGTATTAATAAACAGTAGACCTCGAAAAGTCATTAATCTAGTTTTCCTGAAAAAATCTGCACTTTTACCAAAGAATAGCCTCTATGGTTTTTTTAACATCGGATAAAACCGGCAATCACAAGGATTTTAATATCAGAGGAAGACAGTGTGATATTTCTTTAAATCTTGGCTATTTTTTAAATTGATTAAAGCTGTTTTTCTGATAATTTTTTCGGAGTTTATTGGAGGCACTTGCATTTTACTCAAAACCACCATTGATTTTTTCAGAGTTGTCCCACCACCATAAAAAAATATGTGCATTCAAAACAACATCAAAGATCTTTTACAGACAAATTACATTTTTCAGATGAAAATTGCATCAGTCAACTTTCATTCATTTTAACTCATGTATAAATTTTATATAAATATACATATTTTCTATTACAGTGACACCTCCAAATGTTCATGTGGACACAACATCCCATATCCCTAGCGCCCTTCAAGCATCATCACAAATGGCTGACTCATCAGAATCACCACGACCTCGTTCATTTACTACTCCACATCAAATGAGGTGGAAGAAAGGACATATTCCACAGGTAATTTACCTAATCCAGTGTGACATTTTATCACTTTTGGCATTAAAAGTGTAGGCTTTTCAGCAGCATTCATTTTCTTACTGTACAAATTTGTATTTGGTATCAAAAATGTATGATACTTTGACAGAAAGTCATAGATGTACTTGAAAGGCTCTTGTTTTTAATACTACAGTCTGTGGTAATGATAGTAGCAATTCCATGCAATAGTTATTTAAGGAATGACTGTAATATTTTTTCTGTCTATGACGAAATAACATAAAAAATGTGGTGCACACTGAATAACTCATGTAGCAGGTTCTTTTAAAGTGTGCACCACATTTTTTATGTCATTCCTTATAATTTAATTCTCAATTCCATTTTAAACTGTTGTTAATCATGAAAAACCGTTGATGACATCACCGTCACATGACAAAGTTATGTCTATAAGCTAATGAACAAAACACTGTCAGCCATCCAGAAGACATGTTACAACCAAAATTTAATTATGTATATTTATATATATATAGTCTGCAGATACAGAGATATAGAACTCCTTTATCTACAAGTGTCCCAAGTTAAAAAAATTAAGTAACTTTATAATATCAAGTGAATTAATGCTGATATGGAAAACCCATATTAATATTAAATGTGGGCGCAGATCAATATCTCATAAAGTCATGCTTCTCTAACTATTGTTCTGAATATACATGAAATATTTGCAACTGGACATTATGTCTTTTAATTCCAACTTCTATAGCAAGAATCTTTGAAGAAAGCCAGATTTTTTAGTGGGGTAAAAAAAATCTTTTTGTCAGCTGAATATCACATAATATTGAAAAAGGCAATGTACTTCGATCCACTTTTTAAAAATAAACAGTAGTTACAAATATTATTAGTACTTTAATATTCGTCTTTTATGTTTCTTCCAAAACAGTTAGAACTATAGTGTGTAAAAATTTTTTTTGAATGGTTCTGACAAAATGAATTTATATTTATAAAAACAACTTTATTTTTATGATTTGTAGGAGGGTGAACACAGTAGTGATGGCATGCCACAGAAAGACTTGGATGTGGATAGGAAACGACCTGATCAATCACATTCTCCCAGAGTTCCTCTGGATACATCGGCTGGTTAGTTTATACTCAATTCTGTCTTTTTTACATCCTGACTATGATTGTAGGGTGCATTATGTTTTCCTGTTTGTGTGTACATTCTGCATGAATGAGAATGGGTTATCATTTCCTGCTATGCTTGCATTATCCCCCTTGGGAAGATAGGATGCAATCAGTAAGATAACAGATCCAACAACTATTCTGATATAAATAAACTCATCATAGATACAAGGATTAAAACTTTGAATGTGTGCCAGACACACAATTTGTCTACAAAAGACTCATCAGTGATGCTTTAATAAAAAAAAAAGTTAAAATGGCTGAATAATGTACAAATTTGAAGAGCATTGAAGACCAAAAATTAGAATTAATCAAACAATGGAAACATGTCACTAGTGAGTAGTGAAATTGTTCACAGAAAGTTAAAAAAAATATATGATATAATGAAGGTTTAAATAAAAAGTTAATGGTTGCTAATATGTTTTCTTTCTTTTAGGAAGTGTTGAAAGCAACAGTGAAGCCCAGTCAACAAAAATATCTCCTCCACGATCTCCAAGGTCAAGGGCATCTTCAATGCATGTGACCTCATCAGTAGCTGCTAGTCATCAACACATCTCTAATTTACTCGCCAAACCTAAACAAGGTAAGGGTTATTCCATCCAAGTGGATTTGGGAGGGTAGGAAGGGACTACAAAAATCACCTCACAACCTGAATTCCTTCTTACACTAATAGAACAGGAAGGTACATGAGGTACAGTGAAACCTGACTAAACCGAATCCTGTATAAACCGAAAACCTGTATAAACCAAACATATTTGTAAGCACCGTCATATCAAATTGTATGCGTTGTGAACCTGATAAAACCGAACATCAGCCAAAACCGAACAAAATCTGAAGTCCCAAAGAGGTTCGGTTTAAACAGGTTTCACTGTATCAATCAATGACACAAAATCAGTACATGGACAGCAAACACACACACAAGGCAAAGGAACAAGGCTTTGATTGCTGTTCTTCATTTCAAATCGCAGCGAGTTCTTCCATTTTATATTTTTATATTAAAAGGGACATACAGCTATATATGACCCACAAACCCTTTCCAAAAATAAAAATTACCTTCCTAACCTTCCACATTTCCTTCAATGGTGTAACCAAAAACTACTTGAAAGGTTCTGCACATGGTTAACATAAAAAAAAGATGTGGTATGATTGCCAATGAGAATATTTTTCACAAAAGACCAAATGACACAGAAATTAACAACTATAGATCTCAGTACGGCCTTCACTATAATCATAAAGGACCTGAAATGACAAATGTAACACAAATCATATGAGGAAAACTAACGACATAATGAATGTACAAAGAAAAACAAATATGTATCACAGCAACAAACTACAACCACTGAAATACAGACTTCTGACTTGGGACAGGCACATGCATACAGAATGTGGTGGGGTTAAACATGTTTGCGGGATACCAACCCACCCCTAACCTGTGACAGTGGTGTAACAGTACAACATAATAACGAACTATAAAAATCAGTTGAAAAAGGATTAACTCATCAGATTGTTACAAATAGAAAAACAGTGTATATGGCTAAGGGCTTGTACATCCCAACATAAAAAAGACACAGATCTGAGAGTATTCGCAATTACTGACAACTAGTTCAAAGCCAATAATAACTAATAAAAAAAAAATCATGCATCTATTTAAGGCTATTTTTCCAAAAAGATTTTTATAGTTGTTTGTTAGAAATAGTTCAATATACAATGATATAAATAACAATTAAAATGTTGACTGTATTTGCTAACAAATAAGTTTGTAATAAAATGTAATAAACTGGTTCTGAAATAATTGATTAAGGGCTATTCCAGAAAAAAATGTAGGGGGGGGGGGGGGGGGGGGGGGGGGGGGGGGGTTGGAAGGCAGTTTTTGTCAGCAACCGCCACCAAGACAATTGTAATTGAGAATTATAGTGCATTATAGTGTGAAAAGTTGCTCTGATACCCATCAACCATGTATTATTAATACAATGTGCCTTCCCCCCCCCCCTCCCCCCCCCCCCATACATTTTTTTCTGGAATAGCCCTAATGCAAAACACCTGATGATTTGATTTTTTTTTTATATTTTAAAAGTTTCCTTTTATTATGGGTTTGTTCTTTTATATGTGAATAGTAATACAGTTCTGAACAACAATATTATCTGTGATGGGTCTTCTAACTGACTTTGCATGGGTTATTTTCATAAAAGAAAAAAATGTTCTCCCCCCAAATTACTCATTTGTGTTACAAATGTGTTAACATAACAATTTTAAAAACTTTCCGAAATCATTCAGCATTGTTATTACTTGTCACACTACCATACAACTATAGGAGGGTTGAATGACACATAAGACAGATAATTTTATATGTTAATATTCACAATCAACAACAAAAGGAAATTAATTGCAAACCTGTAACAATAGGAAAAATAAATTGTTATAAATGAACTGTGAAATAAATATATAAATGTATATGTTTAATTGGAAACAGCCCTGTTATTTATGATGGCATTAATTTACTGAATAATCAGCTAAGTACAACTGTATTTCATTTCATTCACACCCATCATCCATTGAATTGATTTTTTGGGGATAAATCCAAAAATTGTATATAATTTTAAATGCACTGATATGATTCAGCCCCATAATGTTGTATGCCCAATTATCTTAGAATGTATTTTTTTTACAAAAAGCTAAAATGTATTAAATGGCCACACTTAAAAGTTAGTAAATATTTTGTAATTCTAAGTTACAAACTTTTAGAATTTTGAAACAGCAGCATGAATAGGCACAGCATGTTCTTTTTTGTTTAAATTTTTTATTTCCTTGTACAGTGTAAACTAAACATTCAAACTTTTGAGGGTAAAAAAATCTTGATAATGAAACTGTTTAACGCTTTAATATAAACTATAGTTCTTTAATGAATATTGAAGGAAGGGAAAAGTTTTGTCCCTAGTTTAAAAATTGTTAAAACGAAATTGAAATAATATTTTTAGTGCTAGAATTAATGATTTTTTAAACTTCAGAATAAAAGCTTTCAGAAATGTAAGTATTAGCTTAGGTATAACGCCCAAATTTAACCTATACATGTACAACATTAACATGACATTATACATGTTTTAAGGCAGATTTAGCAATGTTGCCCAAATAAATGTTTGCCTGAAAATTAATAGACATATAACACACTTTTTGTATCACTACCTTTTTTTTGGCAAGGGGTGGGAATCATATTTTCTCAACATGCAAGAGAAAATTTTTTGCAAAGTTTCACCATTTTCATAATATACTGCTATTTGTAGATCTATGTAATTATATGCCATGAAAAAAACATGTTTTAAATCAACAATACAATATTTGTTTAAGTTCATATGTTTAACATTTATTTCTGCAAGTTTTGAAATTCTGATTTTTATATTCCCCTGCTCCAAAAACTGGGTATACTGTTTTACTTCTGTATTCTAAATGTTCATCTGTCCCATTTTTCTCAGGAACTATAAATAAGAGCTTCATGAAATTTGCTATCAGTCTTAATATGAACATGCTTTACTGTGTAATGCAGTTTCAGATACAGTTATCTTTAACTTCCTGTTTACATATTCTTATATATTCTAAAACATTATCATGATAATTTCCATTTATTTGGTAAATATAAATAAGTGCTTCCTCAAGTTTGGTATTAGTGTTTATGTGACCATGCTATGCCCTGTATTGCCATTTCAGATTCCTCCTGTATATGGAAAATTTGAATAGTTGAACTCGTTATTATGATGTATGAAATTGTTTTGCATTTTTTCTAGGGAACTACATATAAAAGCTTCCTAAAATTTGTCATCAGTCTCCATGTTAGAGACTTATGTAACTCTGATTTATTAATTCAGTGGAAAAGCCAGTGACATTGAAGAGCTACTTCCGGTGGTCATGCGGGAAAGGGGAGATAATCTAAAAATTACGAGGTGGCGCTGTAACCAGCGTGTAAACAAAAACATAGCCTATGCTTCAGACAATAAATTTATTAAAACAACTTAACATCCATCAGTATTTAAGGTTAATTTTTCATAAGAATAGATTTTGGCACACGACTGCCAAAATAGGTATTAAAATAAGTGCTGCGTTACTGAAATATGATAAATCAAAAGACGTCCTCCGTAGATTTCCAAAAAAACTGTGGGTAATCCCCCTGTGTGCTAGGAACTGACACAAATGCATCCTAAAGCTTTTCATTGGTCGAGATATAAATAAATGTGACCCAGAAACATATGGGCACATGACTATGTATAGGATTCCCCGTCACTCTGAGTCTTGTTTACATAATAAATACTTCAACAGGAGGTCAAAATTCAACACTTTTCAAACGTTTTTGGAGTTATTTCGGCGCAAAATTAAGCAAATAATGTCATATTTAACAGTTTTTAACCACGAAATTGATTGAGACAATGAAGGGTAATGATGTTTCCAGGATTTTAAATATATTTTACTTAAAAATGATGATGGGTTGAAGGCTTTACACCGTCATTTGTTGATGTTTTTCATGTTGCTCAAACTCCTCGTATTACATTTTCTGTAGTTATTTATGCTGCAGTGTGTAACAAATGTATGTAGTACATTGAAACTGGGTTAATCTATGAACGAATATGTCCATATAAATGACTTCAGTTGTGTGGAAGTACCCCCCTATTTTTCCCCCAACTTTTCAAAAATTTCAGCAAGGGGTAAGTCAAAAGTTATTATCTGGATAAAAGCCTACGCAAGTGCAAAGTGTAAGTACTCAGTTTATTTCTTTGATTCAGTAAATATTAATCTGAAATCAACTTGTCAATTTAAAAAAGTACCAATCAACAAATGTTAATCTGATGCATCAATAATGTTCACTTGATTTTTAGTCTTCGTTCTTGTTGTTTATATAAAAAAAAAACTAAGCAAGTTGGAAGTTGACACTCACACATGTTTATAAATGTCTGTCCTGTCCTTATCATGCATATCAAGCAACATGGTGTTCACTTAACCATTCATGTTTGAGTGTGTCTGGGCCCTGGTGGCATGTTTAACTCTTGAGAACTTGAGATTAACATTCAATAGGGATGCCCAATGCCTAGAACATCCAATTCTTAATACATGTTAGAGCTATATGACCATTTAAAACATTAAAACAATGCTGTATCACTTCTAAGGTCTACTATGAAATTGGCATATGAAAGTCTCACTCTGATTTTGGTGATCCTGTTTTGTTGCATTGATATAAATGCTTGACCCACATTTTAATTTTACACCAATCTACAAGAAAACAAAGCTTGGACACAGGATCTATAGTTTAATCAGAATCATACCATTCCTATATCTGTGTACTGATTTTTCTGCAATATAATACTTTTTTACACATTTTACTCCATTCTAAAAGCACACAATTGCAATAATTTGCAAAATCATGTGATTACATATAGGAAAAGGGCACCAGTACATCTCATTCCTAATACTACACAAGGAGCAGGATCTACTTACTCTTCCAGAACACGATATCAATTGTATGTTGTGGGTTCAAGTTGCTCAGTTTTCTTTTTTCTAATTTGAATATTAGTTTAGACTTTTCATCAAAAAAGTATGAAAAAAAGAGAGACTACTGAAAATGATTTATTTAGGTGCAGGGGTTACCACACTTCAGAAAAACAGTGAAAAGTCATCATGATAGGCCATTTGAGAGACCTCAAGGATACCTCACTATGTCTAGGAGAACTGAACGATTTAAAAACCTTTCTGTTTCAGTCCTTCACACCTAATCAATCATTAAAGACCTTCAAGTTGACTTTTTATATCTTTGATTTTTTTTATGTCCCAAATACTACAGTACATACATGTATATGCCGGATATCAGTGACGGATCCAGAACTTTTTCTAGGGGGCTGCTGACTGACTTAAGAGGGGCCCGCTCCAGTGATTCCCTATTTAATCAACCACAAAAGGGGACCCCTATGAATATGCTAGCTTTGCATCTATGAATCTCAGGTTTTTCAATGACAATAAGTTTTATTGTATTGCAACAGCATTATTGTCTCATGTACATTTACCCCACATTATCAATATAAAATGGTTAAGTGTTTCACATTGTATATATAAAATATAAAAATGTTTAGAAATAAACGTTTATTAACTGATAAATACAGTCATAACAATAATGTTAAAATGAAACATACGTAAAAAATATTTTAAATAATTTAAGAGCATTATTGTTAAAAAGTCCAAGTTAAAAGTAAAATCAAGTCAAATAGTCCTCTGTCTCATACATGTAAATCCTCAAAATAGAAATCCTGCTCTTCTTATTTCTATTGTTATCTGTAAATATATAATATATGCAGATGATATTATCGAATGAAAATAATTTCGATTTTTTTCTACAGTTGTTATATGAAATTATAATATATTTTAATTGTCCAGAAATTTCTATGTTGTCCAAGAATGAGAAGGTTCACATTTAAATTGGAATTGAATGTTTTTTATTTGAATTTCACTAATGGAAAACTAATCAGATGTGAATAATTGACAATGAGACAACTATCCCAAAATACTCATTTGGAGTGGATATATTAGGCATTTTTTTGCTACATGAAAGCCTTTAAACATGAGAAAATCCCATAATGTATATACTATGATTGTTTTCAGATGTTTGTTATCATTTCATTTAAATTGAAATCCTTCTTATTTTAATCTTAAATAATCAAAAGGAGGTTTATATGATTCAACAAAAATAAAGAAATTACTTTAGACTTTTGATGTAAATAATTGATTTATTTTTAATGACTTTATATTATATGTCAAAGAAGGAGGTGGGGGATGTTGCAGGGGTCCTGATCCCAAAATCCTGGGCTAAAAACATGATTTTCTGAGGTCCCAAATTAAAAAAAAAATCACGAAAGAAAATCCTGGATCCCAAAATCCTGAGCTTAAAAACACCCAATCCAGACGTCACCCAAAAAGTCCTGCCCTCCATCAAGAAAAGTTAATAATCATATACAGCAACACAAATTTTCTATTTATTTATTCATTTACTTCAATACCTTAAATCCATCAACATAATAACATATCAATCTTTTTAATAGATATATTAAATAATGTTTAAATAAAGTATAACTTTATATGCAACATTAAATTATCTTAAATGTATCTGTTATTTAAAAGGTAACTTTTCATTCAATCATTCATATCTTTAATTCTTCATACCAGTAATTGATATTAAATGTATCCACCACCAATAAATCCGGGCCACAACACCTAGCCAATACTGAATGTGGCAATAAAATTCAACAATAAATCACATAATTTGCTTTTTTTTTTTGCATGGAAGGAGGGGCAGAATTTATACTGTCCTACTGGTTAATATTTCATATACCTGAAATCTTTAAAAGATACTTTACCTAGATATAGGAAAATGTGGTGTTAGTGCCAATGAGACAACTCTCCATCCAAATAACAAATTATAAAAGTAAACCATTACATGCATTATAGGTCAATGTACGGCCTTCAACACGGAGCCTTGGCTCACACTGAACAACAAGCTAAAAAGGGCCCTAAAATTAATAGTGTAAAACCATTCAAATGGGAAATGCCTATATGCACTATTCAGCAAAAATAATAGTACTGTTGTTCAGATAAACAAGGGTCTGGATGGGGTGTTTTTCATTACCTTCGCATTTATTCTTTAGGTTCATTTGTCTCTATTTTTTTTAATACTTTTTGTCCATCATTTCTCTTTTCTCAATATATAAATTAGCACATCAATAGTTCAAATAATTATGACGTCTGGCTAGGATATTTTATAATTTTTTTCTGGGATGTGTAGGAAGGCGTCCCAGATAAAAAATAAAATAGCCTCGTCAGACGTCATAATTATTTTGACTAGCATGTCATTTGCTCTATTCCTTATTACAGTCAATTTTCTCTATTCTTTGTTCCTTTAGTCATAGTTCTCCAATTTTTTATACTTTTAGCCATAGTTCCCAGTGGCGGGTCCAGGGATAGGGTTCCAGGATTGGAATCCTCCCTTTTTATGGACAATCAATGCATTTGAAAGGGGACATTTAGTTGGAACCCCCTTTATCCTGGGTAGGGAATTAACCCCCTTTTCAAAATGGCTGTATCCACCCCTGGTTCCCTATTTTGTGAACCCTCACCCTGTACTATCTGTAAGAAATGATGGATAGATGTTTAGGATAAAGTTAAACTATACTTATGTATTTGTTATATTTTTCCTATAATTTTATTTTGTTTGTTTTTGTTTTTTGTCACACACTTTTTTGGGTTCAAAAATAATAATATAAAAACCATTTAATTAACCTTTTTACTATTCGAGACAACCAAACAAATCCGCACAAATGCTTAACACAACCGTAATAATTCAATTAAAATTTAAATGCTAACATTGACATGCCAAAATTCAAGTTTTAATCAAAATTGAAGTCTCGGGCTAAGAAAGGGGCGTTTATTTCGTGTGGTCTGTGGGAATTTAATGGATTTCAGCATCGAAAAAGAGGCAAACATATAGCCATAACCCGATCTGATCAATAAATTATGTTATGGATAATGTTCATATCTTTCTACTAACCATTAAAAGTAAAAATAGTAGGATTTCGTGAGCTCAGAAACCTTAATTTGTTGAAAAATGGCGTCGATTTATGTGCTTCCTTTTCGCAGCCTCAGTTACAATTTGACAAGGAGTGATGGGTATTTATGCAAATATTTAGGGACTCCTATCATCATAGATACTATTTTTGGTCATTTTATATTTAAATAGCCAATAGGATGCGAATGTGTCAGTTATTTTCAGAAGCGGAAAACACCCGCCATATTTTTATCTTCCAAAATAACAACGTCTCTTGCCATTTTCAGATGTTTGTTTCTTGTAAAATAGAATCTCCTTAGAAGAAAATATAGCATAGTCACTTGTAAAACTTACCTATATAACTAATTAATGATGAAATGACACAAGTTTAATTGTCTTTAATAGTAAATTTCTTGAAAAATCACACGTACACGATGTAAACAAATTACCGAGATGGCGCGATACTGTCGCCGTCTATGTAAAAATTGCGATTGTCGCCCTTGATTTTTTGGCCGTTACGTCATATGGAAGGAGGCGCAGAACTGATCCCTGGCTCTCCCACTGATTCATCTTACTTTAATGTGTATATTTTCTCTGTTTTCAGAAGAAAGATCAAATGTTGGGTCACCTCATTCTTCAGAGTGCTCCAATGTGTCCTCGGATATTTCTACACTAGACTATGTCAAAAACAAAATTGCCGAAGTTTTAAGTGAGGATAATACACAGGATAAATCACCAAAATCAAATCTTCAGCAACAGCAATCATCTTTAATGCCAGGTCAACAACAGCGACCTCCATCAGCCAACATGCCCATGCATCAACGTAATCAACCAGGTCAGAAATTGCCAGCACCTCATGGATTACAAGTACACCCTCATATGTCAACATCACGGTCTCATTCACCAATGGCTGCTCAGCCGATTCAGCAGCAACCGGAGTCATCACAGTACAGACAGAGAGAAATGGTGCAGTCTCATCCAACGAGTACTTCTCAGCCATCGGAGAGTTACCATCAGGAAGGAGAATTCAGACAACAGGTTGGTTCTTCCTCGTTCAACGAAGGAGTAGAAAGTTCAACCAATCCTGCATCTTATCACACTGGTAAGAAAAGGTTCTTGGGTAGATCTAGAGCTCGCCCAGAGCAGGAGGAGACCATGGGCAAGACACAAAATGTTAGTGTGCCGAGGGAACACCAAAAAGTGACGCAATCAACTGTATCTGAAATTCAAAAAGCTTCAAGTTCTGAGAAAAAAGGTCCAAGATCTGAATATGATTTTCCTGATAGTCCAGATGATGATAGGCCTATAGTTAAAGGTGGTTATAAAGGACTTTCTGGTAGCACAAGAAGCCCAAGCACTAGGAGTCCAAGACGTGGTGTTGTTGATAGTTCAGAAAATAGCCGTGGTTCTCATTCAGAACAGGCAAGATCAAATGAAAGTCAGATACAAAGTTCTAGTGATGTAACAATGACAGCTGACAGAAGTGATTCACATGTTGGTAGTTCTCACATAAGTGCAGATCAAAGTTCAATGGATGGCAGATTTTCTCGTAAATCTTCCAAACATGAGGGTATGGAAGTTGAAGAGAGTTCTAATATATCCCATCCAAGTGTTGACAGTACTCACTCTGATAGAATGGTGATTGAAGAATCAGGCACCATTGACAGTTCATCAAACATTTCGTCACCAAGACCAGACCGACCTAAGTCTTCAAGGTCATCTCGTGACAGTGACAACAGTCCTAGGAGTAGTTCTGACATCCATGACAATGTAGATCGTGTTTCACAAAGCCGGACCCCAGACAGTGGCATACTTCCCATGTCTTATGGACGATCGAGGAGTCCACGTGGAGCTCCAGAATCATCACATTTTAGTGCACCTGATCAAGGAAGTCGACCCCATTCCAGTTCAGACGTCACCAGTAACAATCAACCAGTGAGCTCATCACAAATGAGTATGTCTTATGGAACAGGAAACCAGGTTGTATCCAGTATGTCACATGAGTCAGAAAGGTCATACTGGACTCAGGAACAAGCTCCGTTATTGTTGGCAAAATATGAGACTTTATCTGATGATGATGAATAAGTGTCATCTGCAATGTCAAGGGCCCTGATGATGTATTAATATGAGACTTTATCTGATGATGATGAATAACTGTCGTCTGCAATGTCAAGAGCTCTGATAATGTATTTACTGTCTTGGTATTGTCTGTTTATTTGAATTTGGGGAAAGTATTTTCAAGAATTTTTTGATAAAATCTATGTTTAATATCATTCTTTTTCAATACTGACTAAAGTATGTGACCACATGTTATTCAACTTAGTAATATTTATAAGTAAAAAAACAGCTTCACTTAAAATTACCGAAAAAAAAATTGCCATCAAATTTGTAAATCAACTGCAAAAGATTATTCAGTTTAATTTTGTTTCTATTTATAAAGATTGTTTCTCATTTGACTGTCAGTTTCTTTTCCAAAAGCAAAATTTCACAATTTTTGGCAGTTGCATTTTTGGTAATACATAAAACTTCATTAAAACTCATTGGTAGTATCAAACCATAGATCAACAAGCTGTGCTTCTAGATCAAAAGGGATATACAGTTTTTTGGCTTGTATAATGATTATTTTTTAGTTAGATGATATTTTATTGCTTGCATTCATGTTTTGTTTTATGTTTGTTTTATCAATGAGATTTTAACTTATTTAAGACAGTAGTTTATAAGACAACAGAATAAGTTTGCATATAGATTGAGGCTCACTTCCTAGGTTAAAACAAAATATTGAGAGTTAATGGGTTTGTAAAACCATAGCTTTTTTATTTTTAGTTCTTTGGATTTAAGGAAGACAAAAAGAGATGTGCATAATTGATATTATTTAGTAGTCCAAATTTAAGCTCAGTTAAGACCCCAAAACATGACTTTACTTTACAAAACAGTTTATTATCAAATCAAATAAGAAGTGATCATGTTTAAATAATTTGGTTGATTTCAGCTGTAAAAATAGGTTATTATGTCCTCTTCCAGTGCTATATTTTTTTGCCCCAATATCAGATATTTTTGATAAGTTATTGTAACACACAGTATGTACAGTTGTTATGACAGATTTTAAATTTATCTCAAGAATTTATTTTAGTATTATTTTGTTTTAAAATGATCCACTAAATTGAGTCTCCTTTCTTGTTTTTCAAACCGTAAAATTATACAGTTATGTTTTACACTAAATAACCTTACCTTTGTTTAACAAAATACTACTGACATCATATAATTTCAAACACAAAATCAGACTTTTTTCTAATATACATAGTACAATGTATAGGAAAAGAAAATGATTTCTTATTTTTAAATTCATATACAAGAATCAGATTTATTTTGCTTATCATCTTGCTTTGGTTTAAAGAGACTCAGTTTTGTGAATTTTGTATATTGTTCGCTGGTAGAACCTGTTTGCTGTATATATTTTTTTGTTATAGAGATATTATGGTATTATTGATTGATCACATGACATGATGATAGGCAATAGTAGCTAGTAGGAACTGATCACATGACATGAAGATAGCCAATAGTAGCTAGTGGGAACTGGCCTGGTCACATGATGTGTCAGGTGAATTATATGATAAATTTTACCAGTTGCTATGGAAATGGTGTACACATGTGGAAGATTTTTTGTGTTTGAAAATACTTGCCCAACCGTTCAGGGTTCAACCTCTGCGGTTGTATAAAGCTGTGCCCTGCGGAGCATCTGGTTTTGTGTTTGAAATTAGATAAGCAAGTTTATTTTAAATATATAAAGATTGTTGTATGTCCAAGGTTTTGAGAAAACTATCATGTACTAAGTATGCTTTTTCAGACAATTTAAATTATTATTTGTTGATGTATGTGTGTGTTTCTCCATGCACTTGTTTGTTATTTGACATATCCCACACTGTGTGGTTTTAATTTTCATTCAGTTTGTATTTTTCTTAAAGAAATGTAGAAAGCTAGTGACAAGATTCATAGAATTGTTAAATGGAGACATTAAAGTTAAGGCGTGCAATTCATTTATTATTTTATACGCAATGTTTTAAAAGGGCATCATTAAATTTAACAAAAATCATGTAACTAATGTACTTATTTTCACTTTTATTTTCTGGTATTGACATGTATATTTAGCAGTCATGTGATGTTGAAATAGATATGTCATGTGATCAAGATTGAACTGTCAGGTGAATCATGTGATCAAATTTACCATGTAAAATTTGTTGTAGCATTTATTTTCAAGCTGAATATTAAATAAATGTTGAGTCATTTAATGGTTTGCCTCTTACATTAATAGAAAAACAAAAGATATGGGTATCGACACAATGACACAAATTAGTACATGCACAATGAAAAACACAATAAAAGGCAAAGGAACAGCGGTGTTATTGCTGTTCTTCATCTTATCAAATTTTTATGCCCCACCTACGATAGTAGAGGGGCATTATGTTTTCTGGTCTGTGCGTCCGTTCGTCCGTCTGTCCGTCCGTCTGTCTGTCTGTCTGTTTGTTCGTTCGTCCGTCTGTCCCGCTTCAGGTTAAAGTTTTTGGTCAAGGTAGTTTTTGATGAAGTTGAAGTCCAATCAACTTGAAACTTAGTATACATGTGCCCTATGATATGATCTTTCTAATTTAAATGCCAAATTATAGTTTTGACCCCAATTTTATGGTTCTCTGAACATAGAAAATGATAGTGCAAATTTCAGGTTAAAGTTTTTGGTCAAGGTAGTTTTTGATAAAGTAGAAGTCCAATCAACTTGAAACTTAGTATACATGTTCCCTTTGATAAAATCATTCTAATTTTAATGCCAAATTAGAGAATTTATTCCAATTTCACGGTCCACTAAACATAGAAAATGATAGTGCGAGTGGGGCATCCGTGTACTGTGGACACATTCTTGTTTTATTGTTAATTTGGATCACCATCTCAAACACTAAGTCCATGTCACAAGACATTTTCATAGGAAATTCTGAAGAAAATTACATGTATGTGAATAAAAGATGCAAGAAAACGTCAAATGACACAATCAAATTCAGAAATTATATCAACTCAAAAAGGTAAAGAAGTAAAACTCCACTATTGGGGTTCTATGATATGCTGTATCTAACCGTGTATTTAGATTTTGGATATTGGATCATAATAGGTAAATGTCCAATTTAAAAATTTTAAGTTTTTAAGTTGAAGTTCTTTGACCACATTCATTCTGTGTCAGAAACTTATGTTGTGACAAGTATTTAATCACAATCCAAATTCAGAGCTGTATAAAGCTTAAATGTTGTGTCCATACTTGCCCCAACTGTTCAGGGTTCGACCTCTGCGGTCGTATAAAGCTGCACCATGCAGAGCATCTGGTTTAGTTTTCTATTAATTCCAATATTACCATACATTTAGAATATTATGAAAACTCATTACTCTCTATTTAATAAACTCTGTGACCGTCGTGGATACATGTAGTAAACTTGAACATGACAGCAAATACACTTTATTCATGTATCAAAGTAAACAGAAAAACGCAAACCGGATGTCTATTCTGACTTAAAATTATGTCTAATGACGGAACTATATCCGGACATCTTTTTTTTCGTTTTTCTCCCAAAATAACCCAAATTGAATAATCATAAGAATTGATGACAAATGCGACTCTGCATGGTACCTATAGGACACAGAGGCATGAGGAATAATTTATTGTGGAAAGAAGAGAAGCGACAGACAAAATGAGGTCTTCTCGTTTAATAGTATAGATACATGTAGCTCACCATTGTTTATTGTTTCTGAAAAAGATTTGTGGTTAACATCAATCAATGAACCGTGAAAATATGTCAAGGTTAGATGAAACCTACACATTTCAATCATTCCAACACCAAATGTAGTTCATGTACTGATAAATCTGAGAACTGAACTAGTCACAAAAACCTAACCTTGATCACTTTGATTTACTTGTATATGGAATAAGATCAAGGTTTACGGTATAAAAACGTTATTTCTATAACAAAATTCATCTTGCTATTCCAAAATATGGTTATTCTATTATTAACAAGAGTGTGCATGCTGAAATGAAAAAAAAAAAATTGACTTATGAAACATGAACATGAGGTCAAGGTCAGATTATACCTGCTAGACAGACATTTCTTGATGTAGTTCAAAGGTATTTATTTCTCAATTATAGATTAGGCTGTTAGTTTTCCGGTTTGAATGGTTTAACACTAGTCATTTTTGGGGCCCTTTAAAGCTTGCTGTTAGCTAGGTGTAAGCAAAGCCTCTGTGTTGAAGGCTGTACTTGGTTTACTTTTACAAATTGTGACTTGATGTAGTTCACAAGTGTTTAATGTTTTTATACTGCCAAAATATTTTTATGATTTTTTTTCAGAAGGTTCAATACCATGAAAGGAAGGTTGATATAGTCTCAATCGTTTAGGAATTAGGGGTCCAAAACGAGAATTTTTCTAGTTTCAGGATAATAACTTGTGTATAAATATTTTGATTGCTCTAAAATTGTACAAGTAGAAGATTCAGTAGATTTATTTTAGGGGTTATGGGGCCAACAGTTGAGGAATTAAGGACCAAAAAGGGGCTAAAAAACAGCATTTCCTGACAATAACTTGTGTGTAAGTGTATGAATCTCTCTGAAATTGTACCACAACATTCCATACTACAAAGGAAAGGCTGGGGTTGAGTTTGGGGTTGAATGCCTCAAACATGTAGAAATTCATATTAATGGGCCAAAAGAAGCATTTTTCTAGTTTCCAGACAAGAACTTGTTTTTAGGTGTATGGAACTCTCTGAAATTGTACTACAAGGTTCCATACTAAGGAAAGGCTGGGATTGAGTAGTGGGGTTATTGCTCAATAATTATTGGTTTCAATAAGTTGAGGGGGGGGGGGGTGATTTTTTGTTTACAATTTTTTTAAGGATTCCTAATTTTTTTTCATTTCATTTTTTGAAAAGTTTCAAGATGAAACGTGACAGTATTGCCCAATAGATTTGTTAGATCTTTGACCACATTTATTTTGTGTCAGAAACCTATATTGTGTCAAAAATTTGATCACAATCCAAATTCAGACAGTATCAAGCTAAAATATTGTGTCCAAATTTGCCCCAACTGTTCAGGGTTTGACCTCTTCTTTCGTATCAGGTTGTTCAATGAAGCATTTTTTTTATTTTATAGATTAGACCGTTTGTTTTTCACTTTTGAACAGTTTTACACTAGTAATTTTTGGGACCCTTTATAGCTTGCTTTTTCTTCATTAGCCAAGGCTCTGTGTTGAAGACTGTACTTTGGCCTATAACGGTTTACTTATATAAATTTTGACTTGGATGGAGTTTTCTCATTGGTACTCATATGACATCTTCTTTTATCTATGTACCAAATGAAGTCATTCCATACATCAAACACAGTTAACTATTGCTTATAGTACTTGGAAACACAGACCAAAACACATAAACTTAACATTGACCAATGAACCATAAAAATTAGGTCAATGTCAGATGAAACCTGCCAGACTGGCACATACCCATTACAGTCATTCTAGTAACCACATATAACTTACCTGCTGCTTATAGTATTTGAGAAACAAACCTAATCATGTAGCTTTAACCTTGATCACTTATCCATGAAATGAGGTTGTGGTCAGGTGGACTCTATTTGTCTGACGGACATGGGAATGTTGCAAGAAACCAATACACCAAATATGGTTATACTTTAACTCAATATGTTCAAATGCTCTTCAATGAGAGCCGTGGTGTAGTGGTTAGTGCATCGGACTACTAACACAAAGGTTCCTGGTTTGATTCCCGTTTGGGATGAAAATTTCAGGAACTCAATTTTTGGCTCTCCCTTGACACCACCTGCGAGTATGGTCTTAAGGAAATGATGATAGTCCGTCTGAAGGGGACGATAAATGGCTGACCCGTGTTAAGAGAGAGCCATATCTCTTGCATGTTAAAGACACCCTTGTAGATTTCGAAAAAGAGTAGGCTAATGCCGCTACAAGGCAGCACTCGCACCTGCAAAGTGGAAAGGGATTAATATAAGTTGCAAAACTTGTTTCCCAATCCACTATAAATAAATATGTTTAAACTAATGCTCTTCAACTTGGTCATTGATTAGACCTACCCACTGTATTCATGCTCCACTTATGCTTGTTATTAAGATAAATAGATATAGGAAGATGTGGTATAGGTGCCAATGAGACAATTCTCCATTCAAATAACAATTTATACAAGAGGCTCTCAAGAGCCTGAATCGCTCACCTTAATTCTTTTGGTTAAATCTCTCATCAATGATTATTTTGGCTTTTCAATTTATTTAAATGTTTTTTGGATCGTCCTATTTTCTTCAAAAGCCAAAAAAAATAATCATTTTCTCCTATGTTCTATTTTAGCCATAGGAGCTATGTTTCTTGACATACAAGGAAATAAAATATAAAATTTATACTAGATACTCTGAAACTCATTTAGCCTAAGTTTGGCTGAAATTGATACAGCAGTTTCAAAGGAGAAGATTTTTTAAAGTAAGTCAACATGATGAACAAATTGTGAAAAAAGTCTTTAAAGGGCAATAACTCCTAAAGGGGTCAACTGACCATTTCCGTCATGTTGACTTATTTGTAAATCTTACTTTGCTGAACATTATTGCTGTTTACAGTTTATCTCTATCTATAATAATATTCAAGATAATAACCAAAAACAGCAAAATTTCCTTAAAATTACCAATTCAGGGGCAGCAACCCAACAACAGGTTGTCTGATTCATCTGAAAATTTCAGGGCAGATAGATCTTGACCTGATAAACAATATTACCCCATGTCAGATTTGCTCTAAATGCTTTGGTTTTTGAGTTATAAGCCAAAAACTGCATTTGACCCCTATGTTCTATTTTTAGCAATGGCGACCATGTTTGTTGATAGATCATAACTTCGGATACAATTTACAAACTAGATACCCTATGGAACATTCAATTAAAGTTTGGAAGTATTTGGCCCAGTAGTTTCAGAGGAGAAGATTTTTGTAAAAGATTACTAAGATTTACGAAAAATGGTTAAAAATTGACTATAAAGGGCAATAACTCCTAAAAGGGTCAACTGACCATTTCTGTCATGTTGACTTATTTGTAAATCTTACTTTGCTGAACATTATTCCTGTTTACAGTTTATCTCTATCTATAATAATATTCAAGATAATAACCAAAAACAGCAAAATTTCCTTAAAATTACCAATTCAGGGGCAGCAACCCAACAACGGGTTGTCTGATTCATCTGAAAATTTCAGGGCAGATAGATCTTGACCTGATAAACAATATTACCACATGTCAGATTTGCTCTAAATGCTTTGGTTTTTGAGTTATAAGCCAAAAACTGCATTTGACCCCTATGTTCTATTTTTAGCAAATGCGACCATGTTTGTTGATAGATCAAAACTTCGGATACAATTTATAAATTAGATACCCTAAGGAACATTCAGTTAAAGTTTGAAAGTATTTGGCCCAGTAGTTTCAGAGGAGAAGATTCTTGAAATAGTTTACGACGACAGACGACGACAGACGACGGACGACAGACGACGGACGACGGACGACAGAAAGACGACGGACGACGACGGACGCCAAGTGATGGCATAAGCTCACTTGTCCCTTCGGGACAGGTGAGCTAAAAAGTAAACCATTATTGGGCAACCTTCATTTGGCATGCATTTGCCATACTGAATTATAAGCCTGGTTCCTTCAATTATTTCTTTCCACATCAAGAGTAAAACTGTTACGGAGGGTAGTTGGCTGTATAAATGTATAAATACAAAGCCATCTTAATTTGGACTAAGAATTTTAATCGAACCTCTCTGACAGAATAAATACCATCCTCTCTGCATGTCAAATGTCTGTAGGTGACCTATTGCCAGGCAAAATTTCAATGTTCTCCTTTTGTCAGTGAAATTGGATTGTTATGTTTTTGCCCTAAATATCCCCATCTTTTGATCTCTGGTGGAGAGTTGTCTCAATCGCAAATATTTTGGGGAAAATTTTGCATTGTTGTGGAAATTTCAACTTCATATAGTCGAAGATAGTAAATATAAACAATGAATCAATTGACAAACGGTTTATTTATCTTTAACAAATGAAGAAATAATCATTAACAATTATTGTGAAATAAATATATGTGAATAACCACATGCCATAGAAATCAAACAAGCAGACTGGCAATGATTATTACTTTATTAATTGGACCTTATCGACAGATGCTTCAAGCAATGACTAGTACTTTATTAGTTTAACCTGATCAGCTGAGGCCTAAGCAGCTATGTAATGGACATTTGCTGTATTACTGAAACATGCAAACCTATGAGTGTGAAAAGTATAATTATCAAGGGAATAAATTCCAGTGGAAAAGGTCTTTCGAATATATGTAATCACACTTAATAAATCATATTTCACTTATAACTATAATTAAATGCTGAAAATTAAAAAGCCGTTTTTTGAAGACCTTGACTGATCATGAAAAGTAATAAAATACCATCACATAAAGCTGTCATGCAGTAATCAATGTGTTACAATAATATAGCATTTTAAAGCTTTGCTTGCTAAAAGTCAGAATTAAAACACCTGACTTTGATTCAATACTAAAAAAAGTACAATGTATCTGACAAAAATATTGACAATTTTTGTTTTTCTCCAGCAAAGCCTATTCAAAAAATATAAATGTTTTACCATGTGTTGATTTTTTTAAATGAACTTTGTCTCTCTTTTTCACTAGCCTGAAAGAATATTAAGTTTTAAAGTAAAACTTTGAATGGCTACAAAAACCATTTCAAAAGGAACATGATTTTACTTTTTTTCAATTAAAAAACATGAAAAAAATCTGAAGTAACAGAAATCTATGAGAGAGGGGTTTGAACATTGCCAGATATAGGACCACCCTTTATTCAAATCATATTGAACACCAGCTGTGTAAAATTTCTTTTGCCTACTTTATATAAATAATTTTGGTCTCTAGTAATAAGTATTTTTTTTCTTCAATACAAAACAACTTTGAGAGTATTAAGGTAAAAAAAAAGGACATATCTCACAGTACAGTAAGACAGCATCAATTCACCATTTCAGAATCTAATGCATCATGGGTAATATTTTCAAAAGTGTACACCAAAACGTCCTGATTAGTTAAAAATGCCATAAACAATGGAAATTTAACCAATGACGTGAGGTTATTTTCATTTTTGGGTACGAACAATGAAATTTCCCATCAGTCTTTAGATTCTGAAACGGCCATCAAATATGGAACCCGGAAACCATTCACAAAAAAATGTTACAAAAAGTTCTATAACAATACTGTTATCATAATTCCATCATTTCACATTACACATTTACAAGCTTCATGCAGACAGAAAAAACGCTATGCATACATATGTACAAATTACAGTGAATTCATTTTTAGTGAATTCTTATTACAGTGAATTCATTATTAGTGAATTCATATTACAGTGAATTCATTATTATTTGTTGGATACAAATTTCATGGAATTTTAAGCTTTGAAGTAAAAACTTGAATGGATAATTGGCTATTTTCATGGAATATCAAGCTTTTCATGGAATTTGTGGGTACAGATCTTCTAAAGAAACCATGAACTAAAATGTTCATCAAAATACATGTGTTTTAAAACTAAGGATATAATATAGTATTCATATCTTATGGCCAAACCAATTAATCGAATATCGATCAACATAGATGCAATATTTCCTCAATTCGTGAAAATTGGTACCCACAAAAATAATTGAATCCACATAATCTGATAAAACAATACAAAACTCATCACTCAAAACATCTTATATCACAATTAAGCTACATTGCATAATATACATGGATTCTTTCATCAAACTCATGATTTATATAAATAACATCAAAACATGTTTGTGACACATACAGAAAAACACAAGATGTATTTAATTAACACCTCAAAATTATCACTTGTAAGGATAAGTCAAATATCAAATAATTTTTTTTTTATTGAGTTAATGGCAGAATTTTTTTATCAAAGTTAAAATGAATTGAATTCATCAGTCATATATACTTATTTTTTAACAAAGCTGAAAACATTGAACTTAACTTCAAGGTACACTCAAAAATAAAGTTCTGAATCCACTTACAGCACCCAGAAATCATCAACTTTGAAAAAGATCAAATAAGTATAAAATATAGTCTTTTCTCTTATGACTATTACAGAAGTTAAAGTGTTAGTACAACAATTTCAAACAACCATTTTTATCGTAACTTTAATTTGCTGTTAACTTTTACTTCATAAAAAAGGCTCTTTTACAGGAATATCAGTCATTTTATAGTGTAATGGCATTTTCCACCTTAAACTGCATGTTTGTATATGGAGAAAAATACTGTGTATAATTTGTGATTTCTGCAGACAATATTTGAAGCCTAACACAGAATGGATCACTATTGACATTTATACAACAGATCAGAGAGGAATAGTCATTAAATTTTTTTCTCTCACATTTATCAATAATTTCTGTAACTATTCTTAGTCAAAAATAATACAATGTGAGTTGGGAAGTTTTCTCAAAGAACAATGCCTAAATTGATATTTTGTAAACATACAATCAATAGATATTCTGGGATGTAATTACGGCAGTTCTATAAAATCTTACAAGGGACCCAGGGAAGGTACCTCACAATATCATCCATATGTGGGTATTCAGTCGTGTTAGCATGAAGTCCAATGCCCAAGAGTCAAGACTAGTAAAAGTTTATTTTGACTAGTAAGTTTTTGCAAAGTTTTGTTTAGACACATAAGAAAAATGTTGAAATATTGGTCTTCGAACTAGTAATTTGAAAAGATCTTTGTGCAGACTGAAAGTGTAAGAGAAATTATATTATTGATTTCTATAGATGGTTACACCATTTTCAAAAAGCCTTCCATGAGTATCATGTATACTTTTTTGACAAATTGACTAATGCCTTTAATATACCAGTTAATATCCTATGTTATTGCTTTGAGAATTTTATTTCAGTCTGGCAAATGAACTTATCTCTAGTTCCAGCTGCTATTATTATCAAAAGCTTACATGACGAAAATACAATACATAAGTAAACCAATACACAATTCTTTCGTATTTTCTTTGAATGTTCAATGAAGTGTAACATGTTTTTTTTTTGGTTAAATTGCTGTCACATTTCTTCTTATTCATAATTCGTATTCTTCTTATAATAATACTGCTCCGTTTAACATCATTCGTTCAAAAAATGATTTTTTATTTGTCATTTTCTGCCACATTACACTTTAATATAAAGCAAAGTTTGCAAAAAATTTAAAATCTACATATAGCTACAAAATAATAGATTTAATACATATCATGTAATCCCTTTTGCTGAAAAATTAATATTGTATTGATATAAATGTTTCCCCTATAATGAACTTGCTAACAGCTAGGCAAAAAACTCTGACACAAATTAGTTTTTATTCTGTTTTTGCCCTATACAAGAAATCAATTTAAAAAATCAAAATCTTTCTTTAAACTTTTAAGCGAGAAGCAAGATATTTCCTTTCCTAAGATGAACACCTATTCAGAACAATTGTGCATTTCTACGAAAATTTGAAAATAGGTGGAACATCAAAATTACCTATGGAATAATAGAAAATCAGGATACCAGAATGATAGAAAATAGGTGTGCACCAGTGTCGGATCCAGCATTTTTCATAAGTGGGGGCCCCTTGACGACCTAAGAGGGGACCCGCTCTGGTCATGCTTTAGTGATTCCCTATATAGGCAACCAAATTTTTCCCCGAAAAGGGGGCCCCCCCTTAATCTGCCTCTGTGCACTCAAGCTGTAATATATCCTAGTGAAGCAAGTTCTATCAAAACAAACAAGAGGAAAATGCTTATAAATAACAGGTCAGAAGGATGAGCCAATGAGACAGCAACCCTTCAACAAACAGATTAAATAAATGGCATCAAATTATTAACAAACTTTGTTCAACAACAGACATACATGTGTCCTTGCAATATATGAAGCTTTATATCACACTGGGGGGATGTCCAGCTATATGCTCCCATTCAAATGCATTGATCGGCCAAAAAAAGGGGGTGTTCCAACCCCGGGAACCCCATCCCCCCCTGGATCCGCCAATGTATCTTCTTATGTTGCAATACTAAATATCTTCAAAAATTTAAAGGCAGTTATTTTATTGCTTTCACCTAGAGAAAGTAGGATTGAGTGTTGCAAGAAATATCTAGGAGTGAAGCTTGGAACAGGATTTGTATCTTAATCATATTTTTTATTATTTGAAATATCTATAAAACAAAGAGTTCAAAGATGAACTATAAGGGGCGGAACATGGGAAATGAAATGTTACCCATTAAATACAAACTCAAATATGTTAACTGTAAAACTAACAACTAGCTAATAAAGATTTATGTTGAAACTTGGCAAGAAAATGTTTCTTTGAATAAAAATATCAAATTTTAATTCAAACAGTCAAATAACCGAGTCTTTGAAAGAATCAAAATGCTCTACAAAGATGGACTAGTTCTCATTCAGAAAATATGGCACTTATCTAAAAATCCCAGTGTACTTCACAGATAAATTGTACAAAATGCACAAAGGAATTTGTTACTTGGAGTAGATGCTACTAAGTTGCAAAAATATTAATCTAATACTTTTGTCAGATTAAACAATAACATAACCTTAAATAAAACTTGAAAGGAGCATTTAAGAAGAGAAAGCTTACGAAAATGTCTTTAATTTAAGAAAATCTGAAAAATTCTAATAATTTGAAAACGGGTAATACTAGGAGTAGGACAGACAACCATTATAGCAGAGAACCCTGTAACAAAAAAAATTGAACAAACAACAGGTATCCTGACTATCACTGTGGGGTAGCAGGCTTTAATTTTCACAGAACACTAGTTTATTCTATATATTTATGAGCAATGCTATGTTAGAAAATACATAAACCCACATTGAACCTTTTCCACCAAGTCAATGTGTAATGAGAAGCCTTCATGAATAAACAAATTAGCACTATGGTCTTTAAAAATTGATTTCTAAACAAAGATTTGTATGTTTTTTCAAGTTCGAGTTCTAGAAGAAACAAGGCTTCACTTTATATTTATGTTTTGTATTTACGAAATCCCATTTAAACTGGGTTTTTTTACACCAGAAAACAGGGACGTTCCCTGAAAGCAGGGAATACATGTATCCCACATTTCCTGACTTGTGCCCAACCTGTTCAAAGATAAAGAAGATAGATTTTTATAAGCACGAGTCAGATAATTTTTACCTAAAGTCTTTAAGATTTTATCCTTTAAACAGGAACAGAGGTTAGACACAAAGCAAATCGAGATGCACTCAGTGGGTTGAAAGATGCTTCAGTTTTTTTTTTATTTTCAAAAAAGATCACCCTTGCACACAAACAAATCGTGTGGCAAGGCATTTTGTTTGTTTTCCTTGACTCCGAATCATGTAGACGCTTCAAATAAAAAATACCTTGATTTAAAACGCTCGTTGACTACTACATCGGAAAGGTATCACCAAAACCCAACACTCGTTGACTACAGCATCGGAAAGATATCACCAATAACCAACATAGCAGTGATTTTACCGGGTCGATGGGGTAAGGGGAAACAAACAATATATTATTTTTGGCCTAACAGGGTACCAAACATGAAATATATAATTTGATTCATTATTGTGAGCTTTATATATCCAACAGGTCTGTCAGACCTCACACTTTTTACAAAATCTCTTGCAATATATTAAATAGTCCAGGACCTGGCTTCTACATTTTTTAACACCGGACCAATGTCCTCTCACCGACTCTTTGGACCAGTCTTCTTACAGACTTATACTCCATATTTATCAGTGTATAGTAAATTTGCACTTGTCTATTGGCCTAACTACAATACATAGTATTATATATATATTTCAGGACATCGGCTCCAGTCCTGTTTCTGTTTACAGTCCCAGTATTGTCCATTATACATGTGTATAGGGTTCCCAGTGGCAGAGTCTGTCTTCCGTACAAACCATGTAGGAGTATAGGGTGGAAAATCTTCTCCTACAAATAAATATGTAAATTAAATACTGTGGATTCATTATTTATATTCGTTAGATACCAATTTTCGTGGATTTCATGGGTGCAAGGGAACCACAAATTTAAATGTTCAATGAATTACAAATTTTCTAAAGGAATGTATGCAGACTGCCAAAACCACGAAATTAAATATCCATGAACATGCAATTTTTCATCGAACCAAAAAAATTAGTACCAACGAAAATAAATGAGTCCACAGTACTATATGGTGAGAAACATACTGGGACTTGATCTCTATTCACATGTATAGTTTGTTGGTTTGTTTTCATACTTCTTTAACATGCATGTTCAACTTTCCAGTTCTAAACATCATGTCATTTCTGGGTTTTTGTGATTTGTATCAATCTTATACATTGTTTAACATGCATCATTTCTGAGTCTTTTATAGTTGACTATATAGTATGAATTTTGCTCATTGTTGAATGCCATATGGTGACCTATATTTGTTAATTTCTGTGTCATGTGGTCTCTGGTGGAGAGTTGTCCAATTGGCAATCATACTTCTTATTGGTATTGCCAATGGTGTGCTTCTCCTCACCATAAGGCCAAATAAAAAAAAATGTGTGTTTCCTATTACCCTACCCTTCCTATTTTTAAGCTTATAAGAAATAGCCTACCCTTTAGTTTTTTGGTAATTTTTTAATAAGCACTGTTAAAGTCAGACTGTCCCTCCCATAGACTCAATGTAAAAAAAATGGTAAAATAAAAGTTTCTTTTTTATTTATTTTTATGATGTAATAGGAAACACATATTTTGTTTTGGCCTAATGTATCGTAAACTTCAACAATGTTATACCAACCTTTCTTTTTAGCCTCCTCTGCTTCTAATTCTCGTTTCTTTCTTGCTGCTCTCTGTTTATCTTCTAACTGAACCTTGTACTTATTAGCCTCATCCCACTTGCCATCTTCCATCAATCTTTGGTCAGGACGAATTCTGCAGTCTGTTGGTGCAACCCCTTCTTCCGGTTCATTTAATTCTAATGCTAGTCGAGTGAAAAAATACATTTTCTCTGCTCCAGGCCTGTAAACAATCCAATATAAATGATTTATTTTGAGTACTGAAAACTTCTGCTAGATTTTTTGTGAAGACAAAAATTCCCCAACTTGTCATTTTTCGCAAATGGTCAGCTGAAATTCCAAACAATAGTAGGCCAATCATGTTGGAATAAAAAAAAAAAAATAATATTGTTGGGTTGCTTCCTCATTAATATTTACTGTACACAATTTTTTTCATAAATCTTATTTTACATTGTATCTATATAAATTGATATTTCATAGGCAAAAACAACTACTTACGGCAGAGGTTTTTTCTCCCATAATGTAAAGTGTGGTCCTGTTTCAAATACTGGTTTCCCCTTATTTGATTCATCAACATGCAATATTTTTGCTCCTTCCATCTTTTTGTCCCAGGTACCAGTTAATACCCATTTTGCATCACCCTCTTTTGTTGTAATGACTCCAGTTACCTATGCAGAACATAAAAAACAAACTTGAGCATACTGTAAGTGAATTAAAATATTGACCTCTCATACAGTTCAAATAGTTTAAAGTCCAATGTATGAAAAGGTTGATGATGATAAATGGCTGCTAAACTTCAAGCAGAAAATTGGCATGTATATTCAGGATGATAATATTTTAATGTAATATAAATATTAACTCTGCTTTATACTAGAGACACGCTGAGTCTGATTTTTAACATTCTAGTTCATAAGGTAACATTCCGCAGTCAGACATGTCACCATACCAAGACACATTACTACGACTCTGAGCCGACCAATTTTGCTCTTACTCTTATATGCCATGCACTAAACAAAGTAGCAGCAAATAGCAATTACAAAATCTTTCGTTTGACCCAGCCCGGGTTTGAACCCAACGACCTCCACACTTGAGGCAAACATGATACAGTGTTGCTATCTGACTATTGCAAGTCATTCAAAAATTCTGACCAAATTGCAATTTGTTTTATAAAACCAAACTGTTCACATTAAAATACATTTTATATTAAAAACCCAGAAGTTTTTTAGTTTTTATACAGCATGAAATTATGATACATAAATCATTACCTTTCTTGGTATATCTCTGGAGAAGTAACTATATGTGGAGAATTTTAAATGACATTTATCACCATTTTTATGATTTATAATATCCATTTCACCGTGGTTGTCTACCCACAATTTACCAACAATTATATTGTGTACAGTTGTCGTAACTTTCCTCCATGTATAGTGGTTACCACTTTTCGTAAATTTTGCATGAGAAATTCCTGAAAAATATTTGATAAACATGTACATAAATTTCTTGTGTTAAGGTCAGGTTATAGATTTTTTTCTAATATCTCTTTTTTCTTGACAGAATATTTCTATTCATTTAAAGCTAGTGTTTTTGAAAAACAATATAGTCTGGCTTTTCCACATCAATTCTGTAGAAAATGGACATGTCAAGCTGGTTTTGGAATGCATCAAATATATAAACAACAAATGACCAAGTAAATAGTGAAAGCCTGTATAAATCATTTCTCAAAAACAAATTTAGTGAAAACACCCTCATCTTTTACATATATATATATATACCTTGCAACCAGTCAAACATAATAAATAATTTAAAAACAACTAAGAATGTATAAATTTTTCAATTTGGTTTTCAATGTGTTTTAATTCAAACCTGACCACTAGAATCAAAATGAGAATAAGAGTAAATACATAATTTTTTTTCCATCAAAAAAACAAAATATAAATGTATAGTTAATTATTTAGTTATATTAAACTTGCATGCTAGAACAATTATTACAGATAAGAAATTCTAATACAACACTAAATATAAGTTCATTTTGATTGGCTTTTGCCACAGAGTTCAGGGCATCCACATTTATAGTCTCAAATTGTGTTGGAAAGGGTTGACTTGATTTTTTAAGGTATCATTGAGTGCTTCCTCTCAGTAGCATTTAAATAGAGATTCCAGTATTGTGTTTGAAGATTTGCAGACATCAATTGTTGATTTGAACATATCCATTTACTAGCTTAAATGCAATGGCACCTGTAAAATCAATTCCAGACCATCAAATCATCAACTGATGACTGGAAATCTTCAAATAAAATAATGCTAATCTTCTTAATATATGGTGCTCATAAAGGTAGGGATTTGACAATACAAACCTTAAACACCATACCCAACCAGCTATTGAAAATTTACTATCATATCCTCCACAAAAGAACCACCAGTAAATATTACAGCAGATTTCATTGAGTGTGTATCCAAAGGTAATATCGTTGGTTAGCTTGCTTGTTAGCTGAACCGTGAAGTCATTGTTAGGTCAGGTAAACTACCCTCCTTTAAGAGTAGACTAGTCCGGCAGATAACCAATCTATCTATCTGTCTGTTGGACTAGGCTACTTCGCAAGAAGGGTAGTATACCTGACCTGATAATGAATTCACGGTTCAGCTAACAAGCAAGCTAACCAAAGATACTACCTTTGGCTACATACTCAATGAAATCTGCTGTAAGCAAATCATTTAAAACGGTTACACACACGTAAGCTTCATGAATTTAAGAAACAATTCAGAACATTTGATGGTACTTGATCTAAAGGTAAAACTACAACCAGATATTCACATGATACATAAAATTGCTACTTTGAATTTTCCTTGCCTACTGTAGATATCGCCACACACAAAATCATACTTTGTGTCATCTACAGGTTTTGTCTAAATTTCACCAATTACTTTTTTACAAAATGGAAACAAGGTTTCTACCTTTACCAAAGAGAATAAAGGGTGCTACGGTAACCATAAACTGGTAATGGAAACAAGGTTTCTACCTCTATCAAAGAGAAGAAAGGGTGCTACGATTACTATAAACTGGTATGTTTAAAACACTGAAAGCCATCAAAGAACTTCACCACCGTACCATATAACTGAAGGGTAAATGCAATAAATAGGTTTGAGGGGGTTGTACAATGGTGCAAATACAGAAATAGTCATGCTGCAACAAGGTGCAGTAGTATCACATGTAAAACTACTACAGAACTAGGAGGAATAACATTGCAATGAAAAACTTGTGCAGAATTTTACATGCACAAAAAAAATATCTCATTTTTGAAAAGGAGTCGAATTGAGTTGATAAATCTCAAAAAAACTAAATGGCATGTTTTGCATTCAAAGGAAGTTCAAAGCCCTGAAGAAAATTCAGAAGAAACAATTTGATATGAATACTGATATCTGATGTGGACAAATATCTTTTAATAAAACATGATAGATTTATAATATTTTAGAATTTCGAAAATAAAAAAATGGGAGAAAATATCTTAGAACAAGATAATCTATGAAAATGTGTTCTGACAAACTTTGTGAACTCTACACCAATACAAATGTGTAATTATGGACGATTTTAATGATTGGTTGATTAATACACATGCTTTTTCATACCTTAAATACATGTGTAGCATTTTAGAATTTTGATACTTAGGAGGATAGGGACTGTAGTAGTTTTAACACTGCTTAGGGGGTAACAAGGGATAGCAGGCAGCTGTATACCTAATGGTATAATTTGGAGATATGCTCCTCTGAATTTACTAGTCATTGTAAATTCTTGCCACGTTTCCCAACCTCTTCCTTCACAATGCTGAGATGCCATGGGAGGGTGATGACTAACCTAAAAGTAGAACATACACTACAACAGCCCTGTACAGTATCAAGCTTTAAATATACAAACTTCCTAGATTAGGACAACCACTACACAATTCTCTCTGACAACAACCACAGATCTGGTAGCTCTTCCACTATGTAAACATTATATATCCATATTGTGCTTAAATTTTGGCCTTGCAGTCATACAAATTTGAGCACGATTGTCTTATCAGACTCAGAAATTAACCAATCAAAAGACTGGATTACATGTTATGAGCACAAATTTTGTACTCTGAGTACTAAGTAAAGTTTTATGAATGAGAAACCTGAACTGCAAAGATCTCAAATTTTGGTCTCTAGTTACTGGAATGACTTCAAAATAGTTGTTTGATGTGACTGGCAGTAAATAACTGTCTTTTTCAGTTTGCCTAGCAAAAATATTTCATACCAACAAACTTTTGAAGTGGAATTCAAATGTTTGAAATTTCTGAAATTATATAGATTGTAACAAATCTTACTCCAAAAATTAGAAAAATTAGCTTTTGGAATGACAAAATGTAAGAATGTACTTTTTCTTGCTAGCTATTATTTATTGTGTACTGTAACATACATACAGATCATATTCAAATGCCAGGATATATAATTTTACACGGTGGAATGAGCACCAGATTTGGTCATCGCCTTTTTCTGAGAAATAAAATCTGGACTGTTTATTCTACCATGAGTTTACCTAATGGTATTATTTGAAGATATTTTCCTCTAAATTTGCTGGCCATTGTAAATTCTTGCCAGACTGACCAGCCACGGCCTTCTGTATGTAATGCTGCTGTTGGAGGGTGGTGGCTAACCTAGAATTTAAATAGCTATTAAAAACATACAAACTTCTATTACATGATAGTGAGTCATTAAATTTTGAATTTTTGTAATTTAAACATATTTATTTATAGTGGATTAGGAAAAAAGTTATAACAACTTATGTTAATCCCTTTCCACTTTGCTGGTGCCAGTGCTGCCAAAAAGCAACATTAGTCTGCTGTTTTTGGAAATCTACACGGGTGTCTTTTATTTGCAAGAGATATTGCTCTCTCTTAACACTGGTCAGCCAGAACAGTGATACAACCAGGAACCTTTGTGTTTGTAGTCTGATGTGCTTACCACTACTCCACAGCTATATGTTTTTTTTTTATTTTAAAGAGAAGTTACTGTTTTTAAATGTATATAGCTGTTTTCTTATTCTTATCACTGGGGTGAAGGTATTTTGCAAGTTTCTGTCAATCAGACAATGTTTGTAGAAGAAATTTGTCACCACAAGACATTTGCTAAAATATTTCCTTGAAATATGAAATTGAAAGGCTTAAAATTGAAAGATACAAACATTTACATTTTACCAATTTCTGTGACCAAATTTACCCAAAATTGTAAAAACTCTTTTTTCTAACGAATATTTTGTATTTGCTTATTAAAGTTTATGATCCTGACTTATGCTAAAAATAAAACATTGTTATTTGAATATAAATTCCACATAAAATTCATATAAATCCTTGAAAAAGCTTTCTATTGAGTACATAAAATCAAAATAAATAATTTATCATAGTGTTCCATACCAATATAAAACATAATGATAGATCAACTAGAAACGAAAAAAAATCAAATGAAACATTTCAGATAAAATTCTATAAAAAAGTCAAGTCCAACGATTTTCATATTAAATTCATTCATGCATAGGAAAAACTGCACTGTTTATATGAACTATTATAAATTTTAAAAATTTTGCATGCATTTCTGATTATAATTTTTGAACAAAATACAGAACATGATTTATTAGTGCAATTTAAAAATATGGTGTATAAATTTAAATTTTACTAAATTTGAGGTTTTTTTTATTTGCAAACCTTTCCATCAGAATTTATTAACATTAAAATCATTGCAAAATTTCTATTTTTATTTTTTTTTATTATCTAAATATAAATTTAAATATTGAATTTGTATTTTAAATTTACAATAATCAATAACATATTTACTTGTTCTGCTATAGATTTCCAGCCATAATCATCCGTCCTATCACATTCATACGTTTCTCCTAATAATGGATTAAATGGTTTGGTGCTACGGTTTGTTGTCGTGGAATATGAGGAAATAGTAAAGGCAGCTAGGTAGGCTAATTGTTCAGCGGAATCTTCACTTTCAGCTGCTCGATCTAAACAGCGTGAATATTCAAAATCTTCGGAGAGACGTTGTAACATAGACAAAGGCTCATTAAAATTAACCTAAAAAAATAGAATTTTCAGAAATGAACAGGATTACGTATTAAAATATAAAATTTCCTTAATTTCTTTTTAACTCTGTTATTATGCATCAACAGTAATCCTGTCATCTCATAAATTAATAACAAGAATGTTTCCAATTATTGAAAATTTCAATGAAAGAACCAAAATGTGAGCTTTTATTTTGATATCAGAAATGGAATAATTTGTTTAGCATGTTAACATCACTAGTTATCATTAATGCAAAACAAATCCAATAACATTTATCCAAAAATAAAAACATCTCTGAAACTTTTGAATAAACATATATTTACCTATTTAATGTATTTTTAATGTAAATTCTGATTTGTCTATAATGTTGCCCATTGAATCAAGCATTCTCCTGGTAAGTTTAAATTGTGTTCAATAGTTAACCCTGTCACATTTTTTCACCTGTCCTATGTCAGGAACAACTGGCCTTTGTTAGTCTTGTATGTTTTTATAATTCTAGTTCATTCATATTTTACAGGGTTTAGTGTGAAGTCCACTTCACTGACCTAGTTCACATTTTTGTTTAAGGGCCAGCTGAAGACTGTCTCTGGGTGAGGTATTTTCTAACTGTGTTGAAAATCTATTGGTGGCCTTGGTCTGCTTTCTACCCTTTCTACCCTTTGGTCAAGTTTAATTTTAACACAAATCCCATTTCAATTCTCAATTTAACAATTATTTGAAATTTTGTTTTCATATTTGTTTACCCAGGCACTATTTTTATCAGCGGCGGATCCAGCCATTTTAAAAGGGGGGTCCTAACCCAGGACAAAAGGGGGGGTTCCAATTACATGTCCCCATTCAAATGCATTGATTGTCCAAAAAAAAGGGGGTGTTCCAACCCCTGGAACCCTCTGGATATGCGCCTGATTTTATATTGTATTATAGCTGTATACACACTTATTTCTCTGTATCATTATGTTTATCAGAATACAAATACATACTGTAAATTCAGAAATTATTTCAATTTTTTCATTTTAGACTAACATGCGATTTTAAATTTTGCGATACGGAGAAAAATCATGTATCATTTAAATTAAAATTTCAAAATGTGAGTTTGAATTATTGTGATTATAACCCTGTCACATTTTTCTGAATTTCTGAATTAACAGTATTCATATTCAGTCAGCTAATTAAAATACTGAAACTGGAATTTCAGAAAATTATTTCATTTATTCAGCCCACTCGTTAACTTACAGGCATGGGTATTTTAGATAATTCTTTTCCAATACAGTTTTTCATAATACTCCATAAATTAAGACTATAGCTAGGTCGAGGTGGTATCAAAGGTCGCCGGAAACGTTTCTGGGTCATTGAACTAGCGGAATCAATGGACTCTGTCCTTTTTATAGATTCTTGACTCGGATTTCGTTTATGTGTAGATTTAACAACAGTTGCCACTGTGGAACCCTGTTAAAAAATAATTTGCATGAATAAAAATGCATGTATAAATAATTCAAATATCATTATAATTAATATATTTACTTGTGTTTTTGAAAAAACAAGTTTGGTTAAACTATCGAAATTGCAATCAACAACATTTTAGATTAATAAATGTTATGTAATATTATATGAAGTATAGAATTTTTTTCCCAAATTGTATCATTTGCATCAAATTAAAGCCAGCGCTTATAATTAATATATAACATATGTAGATAATACTGTCTTTTATCCTTAGCTTATCTTAATTTCCTTTTTGTCCTGTTGATAATTTTTTTAATCATCATGTAGTTTGTTTGATCTCAGTTTTTCATTGGTCAAAATTCAATGACGTCAAATTTCACTTGTTTTAGATAACCCAACTTTTAAAATACCTCATATCTTAACAAGCTTAAAGAGTACAAAAACTAAGTCTAGTGACAGAAAAAAAAAGAAAAGAAGCAAAAAAAAAAGTACAACAGCAGGTTTCCATGTTTAAATTTGTGAAATTAACATTTTATAAGCTTATCAAACCACAATATTTTTCATTAAACCGCAGCTATCAGAAATATATTTTTTGAAATGGCTACAGAACCAATCTACAAAAATAATAAAATATATATAATTTTGGATTCATTCATTTTTTTAAATACCAATTTTCATGGATTGTGGAAGATTGCATTTTTATATAGAAAATGGTATTTCTTTGAGCAATTGAAGTCATTGTTCTGTTGAATTCCTGAAAACTAGTATTGCACAAAAATTACAGAATCCACAAAAGGTTAACAACAAGAAATAAAACTAAATAAAGATGGTACAAAAGCAGTAATGTAGGCAAACTAGTACTGATTAGGTCTATAAAAGCATGGTAAATAAAAATATTTTGTAATTTTCTTCATTAGGGGCATACATTGCCGAATTGATATTACTTAAAAATTGACAGTTGTGTTAAAAGATTGCAACATAAAACAAGCAGACTATAGTGAAAAGCAGATTAACTGTAAACTGAAACTAAAGATAAGTTCTTTTGTGTTGCATGATGAAGGAAATTTTTGTATGTTTACCGATAGGAGTTTTTTACTTTTCTCAAAAGTTATATAAAAACATCGTTACACTGGAAATTAAATACATTTATAATTTTTTTTTAACCATAACAGAAAGGAAAAAAAATGATTTTGAAACTGAAATTTTTTTTGTAAAGTCTCAATTGACTCTTAAATCTGACAGCAAAAATGAGCCATATACAGTTGTTGCACTTAGTCTTCCCATGCCTCCAAATTTTAACTGGACGAGGTTTTAATACCTTTGGAAAGAAGCAGTATAATTGAGTGTATACTTTTACCACATATTTGGATATATATATCTTATTTCCACTTTGACATGTTTGATGAATGTTTTAAGTTTTCTGTAAATTATTTAGATATTCTATTTTTTTTTTATTATTATTAAAAAGTTTTCAGGCCCATCAAGTAGACAACTGAATTAGGTATTCACATTGATAGGTCATATTTTGAAGTATTTCTATAAACATAAAACGAGGAATAAATTGCTATAACTAAAAATTAACCTTGAAAAAGATTTAGTGCGTGTACATATTAAATATTGCTATAAAATATCAGCATATTTGATACCAGGCGAACCATACAAGTCTCAGTATAGGAAATCTTATTTTGTTCTTAATTTTATTTCATCAGTACACGATCTTACATAAATAACAACAACCACTATCATTTTCTAGGTTCAGTGGACCATGGACTTTGGATCAAAACTCTAATTTGGCATATCATCAGGAACATGTGTACTAAGTTTCAAGTTAATTGAACTATAACTTTATCAAAAACTACCTTGACAAAAAGATGTACGGACCGACTGATATAAGAATAGATGAACGGACGCATAGAACGAAAAACATAATGCCCCTAAGTGGGGCATAAAAACGTGACTTCATAAAAATAAAATTTATAGTACAAGTAGCAGATTTTAAGGTATAGAAAATAAGTATAAAAAAAATAGAGAAAAGAAAAAAAAAAGAAAGCAACAATTTAAATATAAAATAATCAAAACTTTAAAAATTTCCTTCACCATGGAAACAGTGTATAAGAACTACTACCATGCATAACTCTCAGTACTATATAACCTACGCTTCGCTTAGGACTATCAGATTTATTAATATGTGAGTATACTCGAGCTTCCTGGCCATCTTGCTCAGTGTCACTACCGTTACTACTTCTGTCATCCAGGATAATATGACTATCTTCACTCGTGTCACTCAGCATCCTTCTAAAAATAGAATTACGAAAAATTATGAGTTTTTTTTATTAATACCTTACATGAAATATACCTATAGCTAATTGTCCACCATTACTGGACATCTCCAAGGTTCCTGTAAATTTTGACATCACAAAAGTAAAAGTCTTAAGCCACAAAGGTTAAATATTTGTGTTGTGTGATGTCCAAAGTTCCAGTATTGCAGATTATTAGGTCAGGAGATGTAGATACTCAAATAGCGATGTGATAGGTTTCTCAAAATAAAATCTTGTCTTTTACATTTAAAAACATGAAGTGCAATAAAAATCAATATTCTAGGGACAAACTAACTGATTATTTAGATGGTACCAATAGGTAACCTGGAAAATTTAAAAAGAACAGTACATTTGTACAAGACTTTGTTATATAAAATATTTTGAGCACAAACATAAATAGAGAATCGCTTATGTAGGCTATACCATTAAAATACATCTTGAAACACAAATTTTTCTCCAGAAAAAACGACCCCACCAAAATGAAATAGTGAGATTTTTATAATTATATGGAAGAATTGAAGCGAAACTAGTATACTTTTTTGACATAAAATGTCGTTTTATGTACAAAACACTTGGAATGGACATCGTTCAGTGTGAGGAATTTGTACAGCCTCATAAAATTTTTCAAAATTTTGCCGTTTTGGGTTAAAAAATTACGATTTGGGGTTTAAGAGCAGAATTTTGAGAATTTCACCAAGATAATGCCGAAAATTTGAAAATTCGAATATTTTATGAGGAAAAAATTATCAAAACATGAACACAAGAGTGCACACGCTGAAATGTCTCGCCTTCTATACTAATCATTGATATTATGTTGATAGTCCTAAGTATAAAGTTAAGCATTATAACAACTGTCACATAAACTTAACATTAACCAAGATAACTAAACAAAGACCAATGAACTTTGAAAATGAGGTCAAGGTCAGATGAACTATGCCAGGCAGACATGTACAGCTAACAATGCTTCTATACAACATATATAGTTGACCTATTACTAATAGTTTAAGAAAAATAGACCAAAACACAAAAACTTAACATTGTGCAATGAACCATGAAAATGAGGTCACGGTCAAATAAAACCTGCACGACTGACATAAAGATCATAAAATATTTCTATACACCAAATATAGTTGACCTATAGCATAGAGTATTAGATAAAAAGACCAAAACTCAAAAACTTAACATTGACCACTGAACCATGAAAATGAGGTCAAGGTCACATGACATCTGCCCGCTAGACATGTACACCTTACAATCATTCCATACAACAAATATAGTAGACCTATTGCATATAGTATGAGAAAAACAGACCAAAACACAAAAATTTAACTATAACCACTGAACCATGAAAATGAGGTCAAGGTCAGATGACACCTGCCAGTTGGACATGTATACCTTACAGTCCTTCCATACACCGAATATACTAGCCCTATTGCTTATAGTATCTGAGATATGGACTTGACCACCAAAACTTAACCTTGTTCACTGATCCATGAAATGAGGTCGAGGTCAAGTGAAAACTGTCTGACAGACATGAGGACCTTGCAAGGTACGCACATATGAAATATAGTTATCCTATTACTTATAATAAGAGAGAATTCAACATAACAAGAAATTTGAACTTTTTTTTCAAGTGGTCACTGAACCATGAAAATGAGGTCAAGGACATTGGACATGTGACTGACGGAAACTTCGTAACATGAGGCATCTATATACAAAGTATGAAGCATCCAGGTCTTCCACCTTCTAAAATATAAAGCTTTTAAGAAGTTAGCTAACACCGCCGCCGCCGCCGCCGCCGGATCACTATCCCTATGTCGAGCTTTCTGCAACAAAAGTTGCAGGCTCGACAAAAACTGTGAACATGGTGTTAGTGAATGAAATAAATACACAAATAACTACAAACAAGTTTTTATTGACATTTATTATGAAGATCTCCCACTTGAGTAATAGTAGCCAGGGAAGCCATCGTCTCAGAGTAGCTTCTGTCTGGGCAGCAATCGGTGAAAGGGTTAATGTAGACCAATTTGAAAACGGGACCAAAAATTAAGAATCTTAATACATGGTTAGATTTGGCATATCAAAGAACCCCAATATTTCAATTTTTTATGAAATCAAACAAAGTTTAATTTTGGACACTTTTGGACCATTAATCCTAAACTGTTGAGACCAAAACTCCCAAAATCAATCCCAACCTTCCTTTTGTGGTCATTAACCTTGTGTTAAAATTTCATAGATTTCTATTGACTTATACTAAAGTTATTGTGCGATAACCAAGAAAATTGCTTATTTAGGCCCTTTTTGGCCCCCAATTCCTTAACTTCTTGGACCAAAACTCCCAAAATCAATCCCAACCTTCCTTTTGTGGTCATAAACCTTGTGTTTAAATTTCATAGATTTCTATTTACTTATACTAAAGTTAGAGTGCGAAAACAAAATGTCTTTTGACGACGACGCCGCCATAACGACCAAAATTTTTTTAATTTTTGCGGTCGTATAAAAACTCTAATTTCTTCTTCTATTAAATTCTTCTATGCTTATTTAAATTCAAAGGAAATTTCTCTATTCTAAACAATGTAATAACCTGTACATCTGACTGATTTTTCAATTGTAAATTTTTGTTTCATAAATTAAACATATTATTACCTATGAGTCATTATTTCATGTGGAAGAGCTACTTCAAATTCATCTGCATGGTAGTCTAGAGCATCAAAGAAATCATCCTCATCTGAACCTGTTGTTCCTGAAAAAAGGGGGATAATAAAATTAACAAAATTTTCCGCTAGAAACTAGAACAAAACCCTACATGAAGAACGTAAATTTATGTAAAAGTATTTTGATTAATAAAGTGGTAGTTGTTTGTTGCTGTATATCATATTTGTTTTTAGTTTTTTGGTTTGTTCATAAATCTGGTTGTTGGTTTTCACCTTTGAACTGATATATATTTGATATTTCAGGGCCTTTTATAGCTGACTATTAGTTTTTCTCATTGTAGAAGACTGTATTGTGACCTATAGTTGCTGACCTTCACCACTCCATCATTTGGTCTCTGAAGGATAGTTGTCTCATTGGCAGTCATACCACATATTCTAATTTTAATATTAGGCAAAATAAACTACCTTTTTCCTTTCCATTTTTTTGCAAATGTAAGGATTTCTTTGCTTGTACTTCTAAAGAAACTTGTTCTTTAGCTAACTGTTCCACCATATCTTCTAACTTCATTCTCTGTTCATGTTCATAATCAAACAGTTTTTGTAACCTCTTTGTCTGTGACTGTGCTACATCTAAATATTCAGTGCAAGCCTAAAATAGAAAACAACAAATTTACATATTCAGTGCAGAACTCATAAAAATGTATAAAATCTGAATATTCATGATATTCAGTGCAGAACTAAAATAAGAATGTACAGTCTAAATATTAAGTTCAGAACTAAAATTAGAATGTAAAATCTAAATATTCAGTGCAGATCTAAATGAAATATAAAATATAAATATTCAGTGAAAATAAATAGAGCATACTTCAAATTTAAAAGTCCAAGCTAAACATACTGTTTATAGTCCATATATTGATCAAGATAATAAAAACAAAGTTCAAAATCTAATGAAATTTGAAAACATCACTTGAAACAAAAATAGAATAAGTTGACAATTTTGAGTGTTCACGGTCTACAAAATAAAGAACTAGATATCAATAATGATGTTATACACTTATTAGATAAGATATGTAATATCAAGGTCAAGTGTGTACTTTAAGCTAACATATATATGCATGCATTCAACATGATCATTGATAAAGAATTTAGTGATTATGTGTACCAATCTATTTACATTGTGTATCAGTAATGTACATAAACTGATTTATAACTTACCATGGTGTAGACAGGTCTTACTTTTTATACACATGATACATTAGGTGTAATATTGATTGAATGTATTATGTTAGGTGCGTTTGACTTTTGTGTATAACTTGTGTACTTTTAAGAGTAGGAAAGCTACAACATGTAATTTTATCGCTGAAAATGACATTTATCTCTACTGTTTTACCTGGACAGGAGAAAGAATGTTACACAGGGAACCTAAATAGTCTCCCCTGGGTTGTTAAGGTAATTGTAACTGGATAATGGAAGTAAATAGTATTGACTCTTTTAAAATTAAAAGAATCTAAACTGTGGAGAGCTGCATTTTTTGTGATTAAGAAATGCAACTAGTTTATATATCTAATTGCCTTTCCAAAGTCAGAACTATTTGTAATTGCATTAGTAATATCTTTGTTTTTCATTATTTGAAAAGTTTGTGTTGAGAGCAGATCTTTGATTGATTCTATTTAATGTAAACCCAACTTTTATAAGACTTGGAACAATTTAGAGCTTTTGATATTAAATACAATGTATATAATCTGTCTAAAGTTAAAGACTGTAATTGTGTGACCTAAAAAAACTTTAGAATTCTTTTGTAAATTAATCAATGAGAAATAATGGTTAATCTTATTTCTAAAAAAAATATTTTTTTCTTCATTTTTTAGTCCTTTAAAAATCCATTTTTACGTTTGTCAATATTACTAATTCAACATGATTGTATAAACATTCTACTTGAAACTGTATTCACTCTTTAAATCTTGCATAATTTTTTCAAAAATATTGATGACTTTCTTACTTACATTTATCATTGCATTTGACGTAATTCTAAACATCGTAGCTCTCTCGTTGATGACTTTAGCTTTACTCCCATGTTCTGAGTTAGTTAAAATCTCCATGCTTTCCAGTTCTGACAGCGCCCTCTGTAGGGCACTACCATGTTTGGCTATCAGATCATTACATGTTGTCATGTCCTCGAGTTTCGACCCCAGAAGTTTTACCGTGTTCTGGAGTTCGTTTTTATCTGGTTGTGGCTGGTCTTCCTCATCACTCTCTACAAAACAGAAGTCAAAGGTCAGCTATTTTGTATTAAAAATTCCATAATGAGACCCCCCTACCAAAAATAAATCATACAGACAGGATTGGGATTTTAAATCTTAATATTTAAATTCTGAAAAATATAAACCACTTTTAGTGTATTGATTTAATTTTCCATTTATAAGCATTTTATCTAAGTTGTTAATTTAAGACATTTATTACCAAAAACATTTCCACCTGACCTAGTGTTGCCTTTAACACACAGCAACATGATTTCAGATATTTCTATGAACCTATGTTAAGGTAATATAATTCAACTTTGCACTTGTTTGCCTTTATAACTATTTTAATCTGAGCGTCACTGATGAGTCTTATGTAGACTGAACGCGCGTCTTACATATTAAAAATACTTGTACCTATGATAACTATTTACACCACTGGGTCGATGCCACTGCTGGTGGACGTTTCGTCCCCTAGGGTATCACCAGCCCAGTAGTCAGGCAGCAATTCGGTGTTGACATGAATATCAATTATGTGGTCATTTTATAAATTTCCTGTATTTAAAACTTTGAATTTTTTAAAAACTAAGAACTTTCTTATTCCAGGCATAGATTACCTTAGCTGTATTTGGCACAACGTTTTGAAATTTATGGGTCCTCAATGCTTTTCAACTTTGTATTTGTTTGGCGTTTTTAACTATTTTGATCTGAGCATCACTGATGAGTCTTACGTAGACGAAATGCGCGTCTGGCGTATTGAATTATAATACTGGTAACAATCAAATGAAATTATGAAAATATAAGATACTATTACATTGGTTGCAATGAATTACATTGATTTCCCAGTGAAATAAAAACTGATAATATCACATGTGAAACAAACGGGGTTATTTCACTCCTCTGAATAACTAATTAAACAAGAATGTGTCAATAGCACATGGATGCCCCACTTGCACTATCTTTTTCTGTGTTTAGTGGACCGTGAAATTGGGGTCAAAACTCTAATTTGGCATTCAAATTAGAAAGATCAAATCATAGGGAACATGTATACTAAGTTTCAAGTTTATTGGACTTCAACTTCATCAAAAACTACCTTGACCAAAAACCTTTGGCCTAAAGTGGGACAGACAGACAGACGAACGGATGGACGGACAAACAGACAGACAAACGGACAAACAGACAGACAGACTGACAGACGAACGTATGGACAGACAGACCAGAAAACATAATGAACCTCTATTATCGTAGGTTGGGCATAAAAATTCAAATATTGAAAAAGATTCAACTCATTACCAATCAACACTGACAATTAACTCATGCGGTACATGCTCTCGTGAATTCATGTGTTGTTTGGTCACTCGTTGAATATTTTTCTCTAGTTGAATTCTTCGATTAGTTATTCTTTAATTGAAAGAAACATGAAATAAACATGCAAGATATCTAAGGAAATTATGAAAATATCAAATGAAATTATGATATCAAAAGTGGTCTTGTCTAAAAATAATAAAATATTTTTCCATTTAAACATGAAAATTGCAATTTTAAATTTGCCATGCATTTCTTTACAAAAATGCTTTACGAGAAAGGTAACTATGAAAACGTGTGTTACACGTTCATACCTATGTAAGTTGACTTTACATGGTAACATTTATACCATATACTGTAAATTCAGAAATTATTGCGAGGTTTTTATTATTGCGAATAATGCGACTGAGTTGTAAACGCAATAATTAAAACTCGCATTTTGTAATATTTTAACTGAATTAAGCATGACTTTTCTCAAAATCGTAAAAATAAAAATCGCATTCAAGTGTAAAATGACAAAATCGCAATAATAAGTGCACGCAATAATTTCTGAATTTACAGTATTGAGAACAGGATACAAAACTTCCTGCTTACATTATATACAATCATCCAAAATGTAGTGAACATATATCGTAACAACCAGTTAATTAACATAATTAATGTAGAGGAGCTAGCTTCCTTGTAAATATATATCTATAACTTGACTAGTTTCCTGTCAAACAAGTAGTATATCAAATAACAGAATCACATCATCGCCTTTATCATGTTCATGTTCTAAGAATTTTGTTAAACTTATGATAGTGAAACTTATATTTACTGTGAAATGAAGAAAATAGAATTCTTCCTTTGCATCTTAGAAAACAGATTTTCTGTTGCATTTCTTATATCCATAAACACCTACACATTTTTGGGGAAAATCACTTTTAATAGTTTAATAAAAGACTTATCCTAATTAAACTTGTGTTTTTTATAAAGAAATTCATTGGGTCATTTCATAAATGAAAATTCCTCTAGCCATTTCAGATAATTTCAAAAACATTTCTAGTTGTTTTGTGTACTTATTTTTCTCATTTGAATTGTTTTACATTTGTCATTTAGGCCTTATATAGCTGACTTTGGGGTATGGGCTTTGCTCATTGTTGAAGGCTGTACGCTGACCTTAGTATAGTTGTTCATTACTGTGTCATTGGGCTCTTGTGAAGAGTTCACTCATTGGCAATCATACCTCATCTTCTGAGTGTCCAAAAAAATCTTTTGACTAATTTCTTTTCTACTGAATTGTTCAAGACTAAGGCTCAATTCTAATTATATAAATTCTAAGTTTTTTTGTGAAATGTTATCTTCCTCATTGGTGTATAGTACATTGTATATACATAATACATGTACATTGTCTACCCCCCCCCCCCCCCTCCCTTTTTTTTCAGCCTGAGTAGAAAGTTTTTATCAACACATGAAAGAAGTGGTGCATAAACTATTTTGCTGAGTATACATGTAACAGATTAGCCTGAGAATAGCCTCACAAGTAAAAACATGAAACAGGAAAAATGAAGCTGTTTAAAAGTTTAAATTATATATATATGTAATTGATCTACAATACATACATGTATGATGCAGGTGCACACCGTTTTATTATGCAATATCAACAGTACTTGTACATGTTGTAGACTGTTTCATACTGTCATTATTGATTTTTACCTATTAGAGCGTTAGTGACTATCCTAACATTACGTACATGTAAGAGTCCTTCTTCCAGACAATAATTCAATAATTGTTTTAATGGTAATAACAGAAATTTTTTTGAAAATTTTAAGTACAGGAAATAAAAGTTTTATATTATTTTTAAATTAAAGCTTTAATCATTGACAAATAAACAATTTACAGTGAACTAATATTTCCTTTATTTCAATTTCTTCACATAAAATTTCCACAGTAACAATGGCAATGCTATCAATATACATATTGACCAAGCAGTTAGCTTGTTTAAACAAAATTTACTTGTTGTCATTATTATTGTTTTATTTCCTCTTAATAGTGTATATAGATGAAACAATCTGGCTTATCCTGTAATATCTTCTACCCCTAGCACACTTATCAGAATAATTCAAATATAATATTAAAAGATTTTTAGACCAAGGTAAAGTGTGTAGGTGAGAGGTTTTAGGTCCTTACCAGTATCTTGCATTTTGACAGCTTCTGCTTTAGCCAATTCTAACGCAGTGACCCACTTCTGTCGCTCTACCTCAGACGTTGCTTTCAGGTAGTATGTAGAGGATCCGCTATTTGATATCACGATTGTATTGGAATCTTCTGTGTGTATAAAGGCATTGGCAAGGTTTATAGTTCCCCTGCAGGTATGAGCCATCTCCGCTTGGTTTCTGAAAAATTAAATATTACATGTATCAGATTTAGTTCTATCAAATCAAAATTGGAATTGTAAGTTGACCATATTAAGTTAAGTATGTACAGTTTTGGCTGTTTTCTACTCTTTGGACAGTTTGATATCTCTTAGACACACTCTCCATATATCAGCATATTAGCATGATTAGGAGCTCCACTTCTCATTCATAGTCATAATTTTGTCAGATAATTGTTAATAAGATGAGAAAGGGGAGTCAATGTGTTCCTTAACAATTGCAAATCCAAGGGTAACTACTGGTAAATTGATATAAAGTATACAATACTGGAACTGGAATCAAAAAATAATCATGGTAATGACGTCTATTAAACTTAAACCACAGACATAATTTACATGTTGATTAAGCTGAAAGAATGTGATAGACCAGTTACATTGACAATATGTTGTTCATTTGTACATGTACATGTAGGTTGAAATGAGATCTGTAAATGCTTGAACAACTTTATACCAAATGTGATTGATTTACCATCACAACTAAATGTATTACCTCTTAAAATAGACCTACATGACCCAATTACAAACTTCAACAAAATGTTGATGCCAAGCTAGACAGCATGATACCCAAGTCTTTCTTTTAGACTCAAATTGGGTACAAGTTGGTTTAGTGCAAATTAAGCAAATATATAAAATGACAGTGACCTTAAAAACACATTAAGTCAGTATCTTTCTGGTAATAAAACCTGTCACGGCCTTAGAATTGGGTAAGCAAATGCTCACATTCATCTGTTCCGATACAGACTCTAAATGTCCTCCTTTATATGCCATACGTATCCTTACTCATGAATGCCAGGTGGTGCTCCTAATAAAGGAGGCGCAAACGGAGACAAGAAGAAGAAGAAGAATCTTGATTATACATTGAAGCTATATATGGGAATCTAAAATATTACCATAACTGGATATCACAAAAGTTTCCAGACAGAAAATTAACATCACCATAGTCACAATACCCTAATTGCACCTATTCAATATAAACAGCTGAGAAATTCTTAAAAGTTTCCTTTGAGACTAAACAATTTGTATTTAAATTATATGACATTCAGGGGTGGAGAATGAAAAAAAAATTGGACTTATTTTTGCCAAAGAACATAAAATAAATATGAAATGCACTATTACGTAATGGTTCTTGACTTGGAGCATGTATACTTTATAGTTAAAGTGTCAGGGTTTGACATTTTTTTATGCCGAAATTATCTCCATTAATTGTCTATGGTATATTAAAATGATTGGATGGATCTTAACAGCAGAAGACCAATAACGTGAAATTCCAAATCTTACGGTATATGGCAGTACTAAACATTTCAATAGTCCTAAACCACAGGATTTTATGAACAGGAGGCGTAATTATAGTTGCCTTGGTAGAGGATCCATGGGGAAACTCAGAAGCTCCTGGGTTTCAACAATTTAGCATCAAATTATAAAGAAGCCAGACTAATAAATATCTCACTTTATTAGATTAGGTTCTGGTTTCTTTGAACGACAAATAATACAAGACAAACACACACTGAAGTATAAACTAAATGTTCATTCTAAATATTGTAGGCTTTAATGTGGAATACATGATTGAAAATGGAAATTTGACCATATTGTACAACATTACTAAATTAAAGCAATTTTGTCACTGAGTCTGTCTAGTGTCTAGTTCAAATAGGTGGTATGTGATACATGGATACAACATGTAAATATGGTGCTTGAACTTGATTGCAAAATGAAGGTCTGATGATGTCACTGACACTTAGTTACTCACTAAAGGATATTGAAACAATATGATACTACCAAAGGCTATCCAGATTGGGAAGTAAAAATGCTATACCAAATACTGTATACATGTTACTAGTATAAATGTACATTTACGCAAAAAACCTAAAATGAACAGAATCCAGGTCCGTTCACCCTGATTCATGTTCGCCCTAGTACCTGTTCGCCCTGATACCTGTTCGCCCAGGGTCCATTCGCCCTGATTATTATTTTTTTCTAATTGTTGTCTAGTCGCATTATTTTAAGTGTTTGAACAAATTATGTTAAAGTTTGTTGTAAAATTGACAGAATATTTATATTGCCGCAATCAATTCATCATTTTCCCTTTGATTTGCAGAGTAGAATACTGGAATACAATGTACATGTGTATTTATCTTTATTGATATTTGTTAACAAAATAATTGTAATCAGCCAATCACGAAAGTATGCAGTATAAATAAATGAACTTGTAAATCCGTTTCATAATTTGCAGTTCGTACATCATTAGTTTTATTAATTTCAAGCTGAATATTTTATCAAAATAAAACATTTGTATTTATTATTAATATCCAGAAATTAATCCGTTGTTATATGATGCATATTGCACAGCTAAACTGTTGGATGAAACAGGAACCTATTCTTGGTATACCTTTGTAAAAAATATAACTCATGAAAATAATTTAAATATATATATCTGATATACAAAATATTGACTTTATAAAAGAAAAATATAAAATGAATAAACACATGAAAGAGATTGTGCAAGAAAACTATAAAAAGCTGTTCTTTAAAAAATTAAATTCTTTAACAGAAAATAATAAATTATTTATCTATAGTAAATTCAAAAAAGAAATATGAAACTGAGCCTTATTTACTTAAAGAGAATAACTTTGAAATAAGGAAAAAATTCACTAAATTGAGGGTGAGTGACCATATTTGGAAATTGAAAGGGTAGATACAAAAATATAAAAAGAGAAGAACGTTTATGTCAACATTGTTGTCTAAATAAAATAGATGATGAAGAGCATTTTTTATTTACATGTACAAAAAATAAAGACTTGAGATTTGAATTTTTGCAAAAAGTTACAAATATCTATTCCGATATAGATAATATGGATAATTTGGATAAATTGGTTTTATGTCTTTCTTGTCCGTCAATTATGCAGTATGCTGCTTCATTTGTTAAAAAGTCATGGTCACTGAGGAGGGTGGACTCAACAACTGCATAATAGATACATATATGTATATAATGTTTGGTTCTTTTGTTGGTTTTTTCTGTATGATGTATTGTAAAATTACTATGTTGATTTATGTATGCCTTCAACCCATATGGGTACAAATGTGCATTATATTCAATTAAAAAAAAAAATTAATCCATCAAAAGACAAGTTTCACAATAATCAGTCATCTGAATTTATTTTGTAATTGAACAATAAATGATCAAAAACAAGCCATAAACTTTTAAATATTTCAATGTTTCCATAAATTTCAAGAATATACATGATATATATACCATAGAAATACCTGAATATTAATATTTTTATAGTAGGGCAAACGGACTCTGGGCAAACGAACTCAGAGCGAACGGACCTAGGGCATGTAGGGCTAACGGTGCCGATACCAAATAACACATGCCCTACCATGACTACCAGCATGACCAGACTCTCATTTTCAATAAATGGTTAGACTAAAGTGGATTCATTAGAACCATTTTATGCTGATTTCTCATTGAGTAATCATCAATTATTTTAATATCATAATCAAGTTAAATGTCTCTGAGATTCCGAATTAATATAAAATAAAATTAGATTATATGTTTATTTAATGAATATGATAAATTGCCATATTCCATAGCAGATGCTGCTATTTTTTTTCATTACATTTTTTTTTTTAAAGGGGGGGGGGGTTCGCTTGTTACGCCCTTACCTGGACCCGCCCATGATATTATACATGTTTTACAAAATAGGTGAATATATTCTAATATACACTAAACGTTCACAATTTATATCATCAGATGATGTTTTCACTGGAGAAGAAAAATGTATGAAAACACCGCCATGCAACATCACGTTTATTGTTTTAAAGTAATGTAAAGATACAGATAGGAAAACATGTTGAGCAAAACCCACCAAGGAGAAAATCTTCACATAATTTGAGACAATTTGTGTCAACAGGCTGTAATAATCATGATAACGAGGATCATAGATATATTTTAATTAGCCTGTTGCTTATTCGTGCTCATGTTTATGTAAATGTCCCATCTTAGCCTATCTTTAATTATTGCAATATTTTGCCTAGGCGATGGTTCAGTAAAAATTATCAGGAAACCAACCTGTAGTAGGACAGGAGTCCATTTTGAAGAACAAACCATCGTTTTTGATAACCACGAAGATAGTTTGTCCATTTGTACAGCCAGCCTCTATATTGGGCTTGGTGTTGAGGCCTGGTTTCGGCCATGACTTATTAAAATACAGAAAATACAAGTCAAATGAAAAATGGTCTGATGACTGTGACCAACGTCATCGCTGAATATCATTTATGCATACGACTTCCGCTGTTAAAATATTTTAAGTTTTTTATATTCAATGAAATTAAAAAATCATTTTGATAGTAAAATAACTTTATTTAACTTGAATGTGAATAAAGACATCATGATATCACTTCATAAAGTCTATATGTTTAGGGGATTATTTTTACGTAGTAAAGAATATTCATACATTTGTTGACAAAATATCTACTTCCGGTTGAAATAAAGTTATGAACTTATCCTAACACTAGTCTGTTTCCCGGCCGTTATTGAAATTCTTGACAATATTTGTATATTCCGAAGGCATACTGAATGTTTTACGGAGGGGACCAACCTATCCTAACACTAACCATCTAACCGGCTTGCTGCAATATATATATATGCAGTCTATGCAGTCAGATGATTTAAAGGCTATTTTCAAAGTAAGGACTAAAGGGCTATATGAAGCAGATTTTACTTGTACGTGTGAGAAGAAAGATTTTTTGTTCTTCACGGTTAGTTCGGCCATATTGGATAGGGGGCAGATTTTCATAATAGAGGTAAAAATGGTGTGAAAAATACGGGAAAACATCATTAAAACAGAGCTGTTGCTTGGAAACACACATAGGATTTCCCACACTTTCATACCATTTCCACCTCCTTCCAAAAAATCTGCCCCCTATCCAATATGGCCGAACTAACCGTGAAGAGCCCTAATCTGTAAATGATAAATGTGAAGATCAGAGGTTAAAAAAAAATGTGCATGTCAGAAACTTTATTTACAAAATAAAAAAGCAACAATCACCAACTTATATGTACATGTATTAATATGAGGCAGGCATTACCTGTAAATGGGGACGAAGTCTGTATGAATTATTTTTTGTAACTCAAATATTTGTTAAAAAGAAGAAACGGAAATACCGTAACGTTTCCGATTTTGATTCTGTTGTTAGGGATTTTAGTTGTGACGTTATTTAAATTATGACATCATATGGAATGTAAACAAAGAAACGCTATCATCAGGTAACGTTTTTTCATATCAAGGAATTATTAAAAATGAAATTGGTATTGCACGTTCCTTCCTATTTTATACTAGACTGATAAATATATATTTTACTCAAAGTTTCATACAAACGAGACCAGAAAAAGGAAGTACATTGTACATTTCTGCGCAGGTCCGGGATTTCAAAACACGACTCAAAAAAATTTGAACGATTTTGAGTTCATTAGTACAATGAAAAATTCGGGAAATTTTCCTGAATTTTTTTTTTATTGAATTTTCTACTGTTATTGGGGACTTCGTCCCCATATTAAGAAGTTGAGAGGAGTAGACACAACACATGCATAAATATTTCTGTTTTTATGATGTTTGATATTATTTACTTTAATTTATATTTGTATTGTTTATATATGCCTTCAACCCCTAGGAGTATAAATGTGCATTTCATTAATAAATAAATACAATAAATTAATTTGTTTCAAGTGTATACATGTACAAGTTTTTCAAGGATATTTTATATCAATAATGCAGCAATTTCCATCATGTTTATGTACATGATGTGTAGTCCAATACACCTTATCGCTATTTGTCCGCCATTACTGGATATTACACAGGTTCCCGTAAAAATTTGACGTCACAAAACAAAATATCTGATGCCACCATTGAAAAGTGATTGTTGTATACGTCAAAAGTTCAAGCGGCCGGGTCAGCCGGGATTAGCGATAAGCATGATAAGGCGACGTGTATTATTACATTACAAAAGGCTTATCAAAATAAATGTCTTTAATGATACAATAAATACATTTTATCAAAGTTTTAACCTGGGTACGCTCTTCGACTTAAAAAGATATATTTATATTTTAACTTTGTTTGATACAGTGATTTTGTCAGTTCTTAAAATATCAGAGTGAAACCCTCTTTTATAAATCATTATGTTTGAACAAATTAGGGTTAAACATGTTAAATATTTATTGAATATAATTAAATATTTATTTAACTGTCTGTGATGACCCTATCAGACTATACATGCTATTCATGTAGATGGACATTTGTCTTGCAGTATAAATTGCATGCAGTTGAGATTGATATTTTTTTTTCATATAATATATTTTTATGCAATGATACATTAACAACTGTTTAATATCAAACTGGAAGTGTGTAATATGTGACAGACTATAGCTATATCACTATTGTCTTTTACAACATCGGAGCAAACTTTAATACTTGAAAGATTTTTAATACATGTACTTTTTTCATTTTTAAATTCAAACAAGGTTATGAAAAAGTGATCTTATCATAACATTCTATTTTAATCTTCGCATTAATCAAATCAAGACTTCTCACATATACTCTTTTGTCATATCTGTATGTAATCAACAAATGTACAAAAGATTTGTCCCTATTCATAAAACACTGAAATTTTAAACCATATCAAAACATGTAGAAATGGCAATCAGGGGTACTTCATGTACTTCTACAAGTAATCTTTATTTACTTGTTGAAGTCAAAAATATATATACTTAGACAAGTTAGTTATAATGTTTGAATAATCTCCCTTTAATTTTCTTAAAATTCACTTGTATATAAGTGAATTATTCTTACAATTCCACAAAAACTCTCAAGTTTTGAGATGTTAAACCATGCCTTTAAAGATTTTCCCCAGGTTAGCGCATAATTTTTGGTTAGAGTTCAATGTTTCATCTCATTAATTCAACAAAGAAACTTATTGCGTAAAGATCTTAAGTATTTGTGCAAGGCCTTCAAAAATTGCTCCGAAGATAACAGACCAATTGGATTTTCATTGTCCATGAAATTACACTTTAATGATAAGAAAAGACATCTGCAAAGGGCAGATAATCCAAAATTTTATTAGAGAAATTCTAAGAATTCAGGAAAAGAAGATTGCATGATTTTTCCACTTATTGAAGTTAAAAAAATCTGAATGTCTATCATAACTAAGCCATTTTTCTTTACCTATACAAGTAAACAAATTTACTTATATAAGTATATTAATATTATTTCTTCAAGTAAAAAAAAATTACTAACAGCACAAGTACAAATGTAGTACCCCTGATTGAATGGATGAGGAGCAAAATTGGGAGAACTCCATCAAAGATATTGCCTCTAATTCATCTCCTTGACTGTTTACAACCATATACCTTTATTATACATGTATTGAATTATGTATATTAATTTTGTACAAATACCATGAATACTTGTTTACAAAATTGTATTTAAATATTTCATTTATGGCCTTTTGTAGTTATTGCAGGTGTTAACTGTTGACTTGATCTTAAAATGTCACAACAAACGCTCAAATACACATTATTGAGTAAAAATGTTCTTACTTTGGATGAAGCAGAGTTGTATGAACTCTCACAGCTAGCAGGCATCACACTTGATCCAAGTGTTTTCAAGTAAGTTCTTAATCTTGTCTGTAATGGGAAGGTGTCTAGACCATAAATATGAGTTGTTTCATTCCCTGGTATGTATATATATCATGTATATTATACATTGTATATCCTTAGATCAGATTCAGATGCCAACAGTCGGGGGACTTATTGAAATAAGTGATTTTTAAATCAGTTATTTAAGTAGCAATTTGGAAGTTTTGTCACAGATTATTTATTTTTATACGACGGCAAAAATTGATAAATGTTTGGTCGTATATTGGTATGAAGTTGGCCTTGTCGTTGTCTGAAGACATTTGGTTTTCGCACTATAACTTTAGTATAAGTAAATAGAAATATATGAAATTTAAACACAAGGTTTATGACCACAAAAGGAAGGTTGGTATTAATTTTGGGAGTTATGGTCCCAACAGTTTAGGAATTAGGGGCCAAAAAAGGTCCCAAATAAACATTTTTCTTGTTTTTTGCACAATAACTTTAGTATAAGTAAATAGAAATTTATGAAATTTAACACAAGGTTTATGACCACAAAAGGAAGGTTGGGATTGATTTTGGGAGTTTTGGTCCCAACAGTTTAGGAATTAGGGGCCAAAAAAAGGTCCCAAATAAGCATTTTTCTTGGTTTTTGCACAATAACTTTAGTATAAGTAAATAGAAATTTATGAAATTTAAACACAAGGTTTATGACCACAAAAGGAAGGTTGGGATTGATTTTGGGAGTTTTGGTCCCAACAGTTTAGGAATTAGGGGCCAAAAGGGTCCAAAATTAAACTTTGTTTGATTTCATCAAAATATGAATTATTGGGGTTCTTTGATATGCCAAATCTAACCGTGTATTTAGATTCTTAATTTTTGGTCCAGTTTTCAACAAAAATTGAATATATGGGGTTCTTCAATATGCTGAATCTAACCATGTATTTAGATTTTTAATATTTGGGCACGGTTATCAAATTGGTCCACATTGAGGTCTAAAGGGTCTAAAATTGAGCATTATTGGATTCCATCAAAAATTGAATTCTTGGGGTTCTATGATATGCTGAAATTCAGAATCTAACCATGTATTTAGATTTTGGATATTGGACCATAATAGGCATATAGGTATATGTCCAATTTAAAAAATAAAAAAGTTTTTAAGTTTAAGTTCTTAGACCACATTCATTCTGTGTCAGAAACCTATGTTGTGTCAACTATTTAATCACAATCCAAATTCAGAGCTGTATCAAGCTTAAATGTTGTGTCCATACTTGCCCCAACTGTTCAGGGTTCGACCTCTGCGGTCGTATAAAGCTGCGCCCTGTGGAGCATCTGGTTGCTAGTACATATATGAAAATATAAAAAAGAAGATGTGGTATGATTGTCAATGAGACAACTCTCCACAAGCGACCAAAATCACAATGTAAGGTCATTTGTTTTCAAAACCATTCTGCCCCTTGCAGAGAATATTTAATCCTTAAACATGTAACATGTTTAATAGGGCGGAGCATGTGTGAAATTGTTTTATTTCTCACCTTGTGTCACTGTCTGTTTGTTGAACATACATTTTTGTCAGACTTTGTTTAGGCATTACTGAACAGAATGACTAAACTTCTGAATTTGACAAGTAAAAAAAAAAACATACTATAGTCATACATACATAGTGTGCATGTTGTTTAGAAGTCAGTCTGTCCCCTTTGATGTATAATCTTTATTTTAAATTATTTCTTTTGACAAAAAATATGTGGGATAGTTCTACACCCATCTGACTTCATATTATTTCAGCAGCTTGACAATGGTTAGCTGTAACTTGTGAACACTCTTTGGATCTGTCCTTCTTTTCCTTTGACATTTAAATACACATTGGGGTATTGTAGTAAATGTACTTAGCACAACAACATGTACAACTAGTTTTAACATGAACATAGGGATTTTTTTTCACAGAGACAGTACCCCAATGACACAGAAAAAATATCAAATGTTAGCATACATGTATCATAGCCTTGAATAACAGACAAGCACAGAGGCGGATTTAGAGGGGGCCAAGGGGGCCCGGCCCCCCCCCCCCCTTTTTGGGAAAAAATTTGGTTGCTTATATAGGGAATCATTGAAGCGTGTTGGAGCGGGCCCCCTCTTAGGTCAGTCAGTGGGCCCCCACTTATGAAAATTTCTGTATCCGCCACTGAAGCATGTGTAGAATATTTCAAGTGTATATTGCCTTGTAAGTTAAGTTCAAGAATAAACAATTTTCACATTAAAATCCCTTCTTACATGTATATACATGTACAATGTACACATATATAACAAAAGGCAAATACAGACAAAGTTCCTGACATGTTACAATGGTTAAAGTAATGGGTTATTTTATAACTCAAAACTTAACCCTTTTTTCAATTCAATCAATGACATTATTTATGATATCTTTATTTTGATAAACTGTCAAATTTTCTTTCAAAGCCATTTAAGATTAAAAATAGGGGTATTTTTCAGAATAATTCTAGATTTGCTGAAAATGAATGTTGCTCCTACAGCTGTGCTCCAAATGTTAATGTCTATGCTTGGACAACAGAGAAGGAAACCAGTTCTGTCAGCTGGAGAACGTGGAAAAGAAAATGGACAAAGTAGAACAATAGACAGTGATCCGCGATATGACAGGAATCGTGAACAAAGAGCAGGATCAAGGGGTAGAGTACTATCAGGATCATCAAAAAGAACAGACTTTAGGAGATGATGAACACTTATTATTTAGATGCCCTGTATTTTCAATTAATTAGAAATTTGTAAATAACATTTTTGTATGAAACTATGAATAATTAGAGTGAAAATTTTATACATGTAAAAATGATAGTTGATTGTCTTTGACATTGTTTGATGCACTTGGTTGTGAAAAATTGATATATATTTCGGTATATATATCATATATATACATTGTAGTTACTGTGATAATAAACATATTGATGCAAAATATACAGGTGTAAAATGTTCATATTATATACTTACATTACAATTAAATTTCCTAAGAAAGATAAATGGATAAAAAAGATATAAAAAAACAAGTAAATATGGGAAAGTTTGCAGTAACATTTTTTGAAGAGTGACGTCAGCTTCAACAATTGATAACAATTTTTCTGCTTGAGATAGTTTAATAGGAACTACTTGTGATAGATCATTGATATTTGAGTTAATTTACTATCAGTACATACCAGTTTTACAACTATTTTGAGAGCCTGCCCTTTTTAGGACATTGTCCAGTGACTTGAAATGATTTTGCAATTTGTAATGCTAAGTTTTCTGCTTAAGTAAGATTGATATGAACAACTTACAATAGACAATGATTTTTCTTGAAATAACATACCTGTCTTTACAGCCACTTCTAGGCAAGATCATGGTCTAGCGACTTTGAATTAATTAGCATTGTTGCTGTCCATCAGATTGTCTTTTTTTTAAACTTTTTCTGAATTTTTTGCCTATAGGCCAAACATATGTCTGTGTTAAATAAAGGTAACAGAAGTATACTGCTGTCCAAAAGTCATAAATCGACTGAGAGAAAACAATAACTGGGTTACAAACTTAAGCCATTGGAAACACATCAACAGGCATAGATTACCTTAGTTGTATTTGGCAAGACTTTTAGGAATTTTGGTCCTTAATGCTCTTCAACTTCATACTTTATTTGGCCTTTTTAACTTTTTTTTGGATTCGAGCGTCACTGATGAGCCTTTTGTAGACAAAACGCGCGTCTGGCGTATATACAAAATTTAGTCCTGGTATCGATGATGAGTTTATTTACAACCACTGGGTCGATGTCACTGCTGGTGGAGATTTATTTCCCCGAGGGACATAAGCCCAGTAGTCAGCACTTTTTGTGCTAACATGAATTATCATTGATATGGTTATATTTAAAAATTAACTGTTTACAAAATTTTGAATTTTTTGAAATACTAAGGCTTTTCTACCTCAGGCATAGATTACCTTAGCTGTATTTGGCAAAACTTTTAGGAATTTTGGTCCTTAATGCTCTTCAACTTCATACTTTATTTGACCTTTTTAACTTGTTTTGGATTCGAGGGTTACTGATGAGCCTTTTGTAGACCTGGTATCTATGATGGGTTTATTATCAACTATTAGAGGAAAACAAAGAAACTAGTTAATGGTGAACAACTAGTGGTAGGTCAATGATATTTGGTATGTAGTTGTATAAGCATTGGCACATTTTTACCATTTTACCATGGATATTTTTTGGACCTGCCCCCCCCCCCCTCCCCCCCAACTTTTCCCCTCTCAATTCATGGTCTATTGACCTTGAAATTTGGCTTTGTTTACAAGTATTTGTTTTTGATTAGGTGTAGTTTATTTTCAATAAATATGATTTGACCAAGTCACCCCCCCCACCCCCCCACCCCCCACCCCCCACCCCCCCCCCATATTAGTTTATGATTAGATCAGGTAATAGGAAACCAATAGTGGTAGATCAATGATATTTTGTATGCAGTTTTATAAGCATTGTCATATCACATTTCCATGGAGATTATTTGGCTCCGCCCCCTCAGTCATGGTCTAAACTTTTGCTTAGTTTATATGTTTTACTTTGTGATTATGCCAGTTTATGGGGAACCACTAATGACAAGTCAATGATATTTTGAATGCAAATGTATTAGCATTTGCATATTTCATTTCCATGGAGATTATGTAACCCCACACACTCATTATGTGGTATTAAAATAACATATAGGATAGGCGAGACATATAACAGTTTATTTGTAATGTTAATTTCTTTCTTTCCATGAGTAATAAATAGGGTAACTATATTTGGTATATGCGTATCTTGCAAGTTTCTCATGATTGTCAGAAAGTTTTCATTTGACCTCGACCTCATTTCATAGATTAGTGAACAAGGTTAAGTGTTTGTGGTCAAGTCCATATAACAACCTGTAAGCAATAGGTCAACTATTTTCGGTTTATGAAATGACTAAGTTGTACATATCTAACTGGCAGGTGCCATCTGACCTTGACCTCATTTCCATGGTAAAAGGGTTCAGGATCAAGTTTTGGTTTTTTTTATGCCCCACTTACGATTTTTGCATTATGTTTTCTTGTCGGTGTGTTCGTTCCTTCGTTTGTCTGTCGGTCCCGCTTCAGGTTAAAGTTTTTGGTCAAGGTAGTTTTTGATGAAGTTGAAGTCCAATCAACTTGAAACTTAGTACATGCTCATGTCTCTTTGAAATGATGTTTCTAATTTAAATGCCAAATTATAGATTTTTTACCCCAAATTCATGGTACACTGAACATAGAAAATGATAGTGCGAGTGGGACATCCATGTACTTTGGACACATTCTTGTTTTCTAATACTATATGCAATATGTCAACTATATAATTGGTGTATTGGAATATTTTTTTATGTACATGTCAGTCTCACAGGTTTTATTAGACCTTGACCTCATTTTCACCATTCATTGCTCAGTGTTAAGTTTTGCATTTTAGTCTGTTTTGCTTGGAAGGATTGTAAGGTGTTTATATTTATCTGGCAGGAACGTTTATTACATCTGACCTTGACCTAATTTTCACGGTTCATTGTTGAATGATAATTTTCATGGTTAAGTTTGTTTCTTAGATACTATAAGCAATAGTTCAACTGTATTAAATGCATAGATTGATAGTGAGGTGTACCTGTCTGTCTGGCATGGTTCATTTGACCTTATGCTTCATTGGTCAATGTTTAGTTTTTATGGTTATGTATGTTTTTATAGAAACTATAAGCAATAGGTCAACTATATTTGGTGTATTGAACGATTGTAAGGTGTGCATGTATTTCTCGTTTGGTTTATTTGACCTTGGCCTCATTTTCTTTGATCATGTTAATTTTATGTGATACTTGAAGTAAAGCTTTATATTAAGGACTATCAGCATAAAATCAATAGTAAGTATAAAATCAATGGTAGGTAAAGAAGACGAGACATTTCAGCATGTGCACTCTTGTGTTTTGAAAGGGCTGTTTCTACGATCCAATAAGCAATAGGTTAACTATATGTGGGTGTATGGACCAATTGCTAGGTGTACTATATTTCTGCTTGGCAGAGTTATTCTGACCCTGATCTTATCATGGTTCAAAAGTCAGAATTATTTTTCATGTTAAAATCTATTTCTCAGATATATTAACTAATTAGTTATTAATATGAGGTGTTAGGAATAATTTTAAGGTATACATGTCTAATCGAGTTCAACTTTTATTGGTTTCATTCCATTTTTATGATTCATTGGTCAATGGTACTTAAAGCAATTGGTTAACTTTATTTGGTGTTTGAAATGGTTTGTACGTCTTATACGACCAACCTTGACTTTAACTTCATGTTTCATTGGCCAGTGTAAGCAGGTAAGGGTCCGGTTTCTTAAGTGGTCAACCAAAATCGGATGGTATTGGTGTTGGTACAGAATGAAGAAAAATGTATACCTATGTCAGTTTAACTTAGATGCCGGACGGAAGCATAGTCCATGGTCGTGAAGCACTGGTTACTGAATGGAAACGTGATTCAATATTGTAGTTTATTGAACACAGAATACGTAATGGACCAAAGACTTGATACCGAGATTGAAATGAATATTAAAATCACATTTTTTGAAGTAATGAAAGCTGTGCGTAGCTTAAAGCGTAACAAAGCCGTTGGCGTAGATGAAATACCGCCAGAAATCCTAAAAGTCCCAAATTAACTAATTTAAAAATTCTTACACAAACTTTTCAACAAGTGTTTTTCCAGTGGTGTTATCCCTATAACGTGGATAAAAGGAATTATAAACCCAAACCAGAAATCGTCAACATCAAATCCGGAAGACCCCAAGAGCTATCGTGGTACCAGTGTGATATAAACTGTACTGTCATATACTTTAACAGGTTAGTAAAATGGGAGAACGAAAATGAGATTCTTCATGAGTTAAAATAGATTCCGGATAGGGCGCAGTGAAATAGATGATCACATTTTTAAAATCGTTAACTGCATCGATAATCGAAACTAGGAAATTGAAACGTTTATTGACTTTTGTGGCCTTCTGCCAAGAAAGGCCCTTTATTCAGTGGCGGATCCAGGGGGGTTCCGGGGGTGCGCACCCCCCTTTATTTTTGCCGATCAATGCATTTGTATCGGGACATATGTTTTGCACCCCCCTTTGCCCTGGGTTAGCATGGGTTAGCACCCCCCCTTTCGAAAATTCCTGCATCCGCCCCTGCTTTATTGATTTTCGTAAGGCGTATGACGGGATAAATCGAGCGATGTTATTCCACCTTGGTATATGCAGGGCTATTTATAACGACATTTTGTCTCTTTACAAGTCCATGGAATGCTATGTTCGCATTAATGGACATCAGACTGACTGGTTTAACGTTCAATGTGGTCTCAAACAAGGCTGTATATTGTCACCATTACTTTTCAACTTGTATATAAACAGATTAGCTACATATATTGATTCACTAGATATTGGCATTGACATCAATGGGGACAAATGTGTCAATGTTAATTTATGCCGATAATTTAGTGTTTTTATCAAACACAGAAACAGAGCTACAAACATTACTTGATGCATTGGATTATGGAGTACCAATAACAAGATGGCAATAAACGACAATAAGTCAAATATAGTCCACATTCGGGGAAACTCGTTCACTAGAAATCAAACATGCTTTCATTGCGGATCTCTCTTTTTACAGATTAGTAGAACGTTACTGTACACATATTTAGGCTTAGTTTTTACAGAACATTTAGAATTTAACGCCATGGCAAAATATGTTGCAGCAGCAGCTAGTCGAGCACTTGGTCTTGCAATTTCAAATTACAAGGGACTTGTAGGTTAACCTTTTGGAACTTTTTACAAAGCTGTACGACTCTGTGGTATGGAGTATTATTATAAAAAAGAAGATGTGGTATGATTGCCAATGAGACAACTGTCCTTCAAGAGACCAAAATGACACAGACATTAACAACTACAGGTCACCGTACGGCCTTCAAAAATGAGCAAAGCCCATACCGCATAGTCAGCTATAAAAGGCCCCGATAAGACAATGTAAAACAATTCAAACGAGAAAACTAACGGCCTTATTTATATAAAAAAAGGTGCGGCAGTATAGGGAGATAAGTCATTCTCGTGTGTAAATTCAGTTCAAAACAAAGCAATCCGTTTTTATCATGGGAGTTGGTCGTTGTAATCAAAACATTGCAGTTAATGGAGATTCAGGATGGACATCAACGTTTTTGAAACAATGGCGGGTAATTATAAACTAATGGAATTGGTCTTGATATACTAGTATGGATGAGAGTAGACTAAATAAGAGAGCAGAATTTCAGACGTCATAGAATGTGAAAAAACTCAAACTTTAGAATTTATAGTCAATTTGAATCATGTGGGATAGCAAACTTGTTTAAGTACACTGACGATGATAATCAGTAAGTCAACAATGCGATACATGTAAAACTTATGTCCGACAAAAATGGAATGCAAATTTGCGTAATATCAAGCTCTAAGGGACATTGTTCACAACCAGTAGTGTAATTCAATATTTAAAGTTGGAAAAAGTTTTAAAAAATTTCGACCAAATGATAAACATTAGAATACTACACACAAGATAGGAGACCTAAACACGAACCCAATCAAAAAAAAAAAAAAAAAAAACCAAAACAACGAGTGTGATCTCAA